>CAMPDV010000445.1:0-252018 GCA_946699065.1 Loxodes magnus
ACTTTCCTTCTTTTTTTCAGAAATCCAACTTATATTTTACCACTCTTCTTTTTCTCAATCTATTCTGCACTTTTAAAATTTCTCTTTTTCTCTCTTTCTAAAATCACTTTCTTTTTACACTTTCCTTCTTTTTTTCAGAAATCCAACTTATATTTTACCACTCTTCTTTTTCTCAATCTATTCTGCACTTTTAAAATTTCTCTTTTTCTCTCTTTCTAAAATCACTTTCTTTTTACACTTTCCTTCTTTTTTTCAGAAATCCAACTTATATTTTACCACTCTTCTTTTTCTCAATCTATTCTGCACTTTTTAAATTATACTTTTTCTCTCTTTCTAAAATCACTTTCTTTTTACACTTTCCTTCTTTTTTTCAGAAATCCAACTTATATTTTACCACTCTTCTTTTTCTCAATCTATTCTGCACTTTTAAAATTATACTTTTTCTCTCTTTCTAAAATCACTTTCTTTTTACACTTTCCTTCTTTTTTTCAGAAATCCAACTTATATTTTACCACTCTTCTTTTTCTCAATCTATTCTGCACTTTTAAAATTTCTCTTTTTCTCTCTTTCTAAAATCACTTTCTTTTTACACTTTCCTTCTTTTTTTCAGAAATCCAACTTATATTTTACCACTCTTCTTTTTCTCAATCTATTCTGCACTTTTAAAATTATACTTTTTCTCTCTTTCTAAAATCACTTTCTTTTTACACTTTCCTTCTTTTTTTCAGAAATCCAACTTATATTTTACCACTCTTCTTTTTCTCAATCTATTCTGCACTTTTAAAATTTCTCTTTTTCTCTCTTTCTAAAATCACTTTCTTTTTACACTTTCCTTCTTTTTTTCAGAAATCCAACTTATATTTTACCACTCTTCTTTTTCTCAATCTATTCTGCACTTTTAAAATTTCTCTTTTTCTCTCTTTCTAAAATCACTTTCTTTTTACACTTTCCTTCTTTTTTTCAGAAATCCAACTTATATTTTACCACTCTTCTTTTTCTCAATCTATTCTGCACTTTTTAAATTATACTTTTTCTCTCTTTCTAAAATCACTTTCTTTTTACACTTTCCTTCTTTTTTTCAGAAATCCAACTTATATTTTACCACTCTTCTTTTTCTCAATCTATTCTGCACTTTTAAAATTTCTCTTTTTCTCTCTTTCTAAAATCACTTTCTTTTTACACTTTCCTTCTTTTTTTCAGAAATCCAACTTATATTTTACCACTCTTCTTTTTCTCAATCTATTCTTTTTTTCAGCATCTATTCTGCACTTTTAAAATTTCTCTTTTTCTCTCTTTCTAAAATCACTTTCTTTTTACACTTTCCTTCTTTTTTTCAGAAATCCAACTTATATTTTACCACTCTTCTTTTTCTCAATCTATTCTGCACTTTTAAAATTATACTTTTTCTCTCTTTCTAAAATCACTTTCTTTTTACACTTTCCTTCTTTTTTTCAGAAATCCAACTTATATTTTACCACTCTTCTTTTTCTCAATCTATTCTGCACTTTTAAAATTTCTCTTTTTCTCTCTTTCTAAAATCACTTTCTTTTTACACTTTCCTTCTTTTTTTCAGAAATCCAACTTATATTTTACCACTCTTCTTTTTCTCAATCTATTCTGCACTTTTAAAATTTCTCTTTTTCTCTCTTTCTAAAATCACTTTCTTTTTACACTTTCCTTCTTTTTTTCAGAAATCCAACTTATATTTTACCACTCTTCTTTTTCTCAATCTATTCTGCACTTTTAAAATTTCTCTTTTTCTCTCTTTCTAAAATCACTTTCTTTTTACACTTTCCTTCTTTTTTTCAGAAATCCAACTTATATTTTACCACTCTTCTTTTTCTCAATCTATTCTGCACTTTTAAAATTATACTTTTTCTCTCTTTCTAAAATCACTTTCTTTTTACACTTTCCTTCTTTTTTTCAGAAATCCAACTTATATTTTACCACTCTTCTTTTTCTCAATCTATTCTGCACTTTTAAAATTTCTCTTTTTCTCTCTTTCTAAAATCACTTTCTTTTTACACTTTCCTTCTTTTTTTCAGAAATCCAACTTATATTTTACCACTCTTCTTTTTCTCAATCTATTCTGCACTTTTAAAATTTACTTTTTCTCTCTTTCTAAAATCACTTTCTTTTTACACTTTCCTTCTTTTTTTCAGAAATCCAACTTATATTTTACCACTCTTCTTTTTCTCAATCTATTCTGCACTTTTTAAATTATACTTTTTCTCTCTTTCTAAAATCACTTTCTTTTTACACTTTCCTTCTTTTTTTCAGAAATCCAACTTATATTTTACCACTCTTCTTTTTCTCAATCTATTCTGCACTTTTAAAATTATACTTTTTCTCTCTTTCTAAAATCACTTTCTTTTTACACTTTCCTTCTTTTTTTCAGAAATCCAACTTATATTTTACCACTCTTCTTTTTCTCAATCTATTCTGCACTTTTAAAATTTCTCTTTTTCTCTCTTTCTAAAATCACTTTCTTTTTACACTTTCCTTCTTTTTTTCAGAAATCCAACTTATATTTTACCACTCTTCTTTTTCTCAATCTATTCTGCACTTTTAAAATTTCTCTTTTTCTCTCTTTCTAAAATCACTTTCTTTTTACACTTTCCTTCTTTTTTTCAGAAATCCAACTTATATTTTACCACTCTTCTTTTTCTCAATCTATTCTGCACTTTTAAAATTTCTCTTTTTCTCTCTTTCTAAAATCACTTTCTTTTTACACTTTCCTTCTTTTTTTCAGAAATCCAACTTATATTTTACCACTCTTCTTTTTCTCAATCTATTCTGCACTTTTAAAATTTCTCTTTTTCTCTCTTTCTAAAATCACTTTCTTTTTACACTTTCCTTCTTTTTTTCAGAAATCCAACTTATATTTTACCACTCTTCTTTTTCTCAATCTATTCTGCACTTTTAAAATTTCTCTTTTTCTCTCTTTCTAAAATCACTTTCTTTTTACACTTTCCTTCTTTTTTTCAGAAATCCAACTTATATTTTACCACTCTTCTTTTTCTCAATCTATTCTGCACTTTTAAAATTTCTCTTTTTCTCTCTTTCTAAAATCACTTTCTTTTTACACTTTCCTTCTTTTTTTCAGAAATCCAACTTATATTTTACCACTCTTCTTTTTCTCAATCTATTCTGCACTTTTAAAATTTCTCTTTTTCTCTCTTTCTAAAATCACTTTCTTTTTACACTTTCCTTCTTTTTTTCAGAAATCCAACTTATATTTTACCACTCTTCTTTTTCTCAATCTATTCTGCACTTTTAAAATTATACTTTTTCTCTCTTTCTAAAATCACTTTCTTTTTACACTTTCCTTCTTTTTTTCAGAAATCCAACTTATATTTTACCACTCTTCTTTTTCTCAATCTATTCTGCACTTTTAAAATTTCTCTTTTTCTCTCTTTCTAAAATCACTTTCTTTTTACACTTTCCTTCTTTTTTTCAGAAATCCAACTTATATTTTACCACTCTTCTTTTTCTCAATCTATTCTGCACTTTTAAAATTTCTCTTTTTCTCTCTTTCTAAAATCACTTTCTTTTTAAAATCACACTTTCCTTCTTTTTTTCAGAAATCCAACTTATATTTTACCACTCTTCTTTTTCTCAATCTATTCTGCACTTTTAAAATTTCTCTTTTTCTCTCTTTCTAAAATCACTTTCTTTTTACACTTTCCTTCTTTTTTTCAGAAATCCAACTTATATTTTACCACTCTTCTTTTTCTCAATCTATTCTGCACTTTTAAAATTTCTCTTTTTCTCTCTTTCTAAAATCACTTTCTTTTTACACTTTCCTTCTTTTTTTCAGAAATCCAACTTATATTTTACCACTCTTCTTTTTCTCAATCTATTCTGCACTTTTTAAATTATACTTTTTCTCTCTTTCTAAAATCACTTTCTTTTTACACTTTCCTTCTTTTTTTCAGAAATCCAACTTATATTTTACCACTCTTCTTTTTCTCAATCTATTCTGCACTTTTAAAATTTCTCTTTTTCTCTCTTTCTAAAATCACTTTCTTTTTACACTTTCCTTCTTTTTTTCAGAAATCCAACTTATATTTTACCACTCTTCTTTTTCTCAATCTATTCTGCATATTTTAAAATTTCTCTTTTTCTCTCTTTCTAAAATCACTTTCTTTTTACACTTTCCTTCTTTTTTTCAGAAATCCAACTTATATTTTACCACTCTTCTTTTTCTCAATCTATTCTGCACTTTTAAAATTTCTCTTTTTCTCTCTTTCTAAAATCACTTTCTTTTTACACTTTCCTTCTTTTTTTCAGAAATCCAACTTATATTTTACCACTCTTCTTTTTCTCAATCTATTCTGCACTTTTAAAATTATACTTTTTCTCTCTTTCTAAAATCACTTTCTTTTTACACTTTCCTTCTTTTTTTCAGAAATCCAACTTATATTTTACCACTCTTCTTTTTCTCAATCTATTCTGCACTTTTAAAATTATACTTTTTCTCTCTTTCTAAAATCACTTTCTTTTTACACTTTCCTTCTTTTTTTCAGAAATCCAACTTATATTTTACCACTCTTCTTTTTCTCAATCTATTCTGCACTTTTAAAATTTCTCTTTTTCTCTCTTTCTAAAATCACTTTCTTTTTACACTTTCCTTCTTTTTTTCAGAAATCCAACTTATATTTTACCACTCTTCTTTTTCTCAATCTATTCTGCACTTTTAAAATTTCTCTTTTTCTCTCTTTCTAAAATCACTTTCTTTTTACACTTTCCTTCTTTTTTTCAGAAATCCAACTTATATTTTACCACTCTTCTTTTTCTCAATCTATTCTGCACTTTTAAAATTATACTTTTTCTCTCTTTCTAAAATCACTTTCTTTTTACACTTTCCTTCTTTTTTTCAGAAATCCAACTTATATTTTACCACTCTTCTTTTTCTCAATCTATTCTGCACTTTTTAAATTATACTTTTTCTCTCTTTCTAAAATCACTTTCTTTTTACACTTTCCTTCTTTTTTTCAGAAATCCAACTTATATTTTACCACTCTTCTTTTTCTCAATCTATTCTGCTTTTAAAACTTTTAAAATTTCTCTTTTTCTCTCTTTCTAAAATCACTTTCTTTTTACACTTTCCTTCTTTTTTTCAGAAATCCAACTTATATTTTACCACTCTTCTTTTTCTCAATCTATTCTGCACTTTTAAAATTTCTCTTTTTCTCTCTTTCTAAAATCACTTTCTTTTTACACTTTCCTTCTTTTTTTCAGAAATCCAACTTATATTTTACCACTCTTCTTTTTCTCAATCTATTCTGCACTTTTAAAATTTCTCTTTTTCTCTCTTTCTAAAATCACTTTCTTTTTACACTTTCCTTCTTTTTTTCAGAAATCCAACTTATATTTTACCACTCTTCTTTTTCTCAATCTATTCTGCACTTTTAAAATTATACTTTTTCTCTCTTTCTAAAATCACTTTCTTTTTACACTTTCCTTCTTTTTTTCAGAAATCCAACTTATATTTTACCACTCTTCTTTTTCTCAATCTATTCTGCACTTTTTAAATTATACTTTTTCTCTCTTTCTAAAATCACTTTCTTTTTACACTTTCCTTCTTTTTTTCAGAAATCCAACTTATATTTTACCACTCTTCTTTTTCTCAATCTATTCTGCACTTTTAAAATTTCTCTTTTTCTCTCTTTCTAAAATCACTTTCTTTTTACACTTTCCTTCTTTTTTTCAGAAATCCAACTTATATTTTACCACTCTTCTTTTTCTCAATCTATTCTGCACTTTTAAAATTTCTCTTTTTCTCTCTTTCTAAAATCACTTTCTTTTTACACTTTCCTTCTTTTTTTCAGAAATCCAACTTATATTTTACCACTCTTCTTTTTCTCAATCTATTCTGCACTTTTAAAATTTCTCTTTTTCTCTCTTTCTAAAATCACTTTCTTTTTACACTTTCCTTCTTTTTTTCAGAAATCCAACTTATATTTTACCACTCTTCTTTTTCTCAATCTATTCTGCACTTTTAAAATTTCTCTTTTTCTCTCTTTCTAAAATCACTTTCTTTTTACACTTTCCTTCTTTTTTTCAGAAATCCAACTTATATTTT
Source organism: Loxodes magnus (assembly GCA_946699065.1). Taxonomy (NCBI): domain Eukaryota; phylum Ciliophora; class Karyorelictea; order Loxodida; family Loxodidae; genus Loxodes; species Loxodes magnus. Next base: position 6,089 of record CAMPDV010000445.1, read on the forward strand.
ACCACTCTTCTTTTTCTCAATCTATTTGCACTTTTAAAATTTCTCTTTTTCTCTCTTTCTAAAATCACTTTCTTTTTACACTTTCCTTCTTTTTTTCAGAAATCCAACTTATATTTTACCACTCTTCTTTTTCTCAATCTATTCTGCACTTTTAAAATTTCTCTTTTTCTCTCTTTCTAAAATCACTTTCTTTTTACACTTTCCTTCTTTTTTTCAGAAATCCAACTTATATTTTACCACTCTTCTTTTTCTCAATCTATTCTGCACTTTTAAAATTTCTCTTTTTCTCTCTTTCTAAAATCACTTTCTTTTTACACTTTCCTTCTTTTTTTCAGAAATCCAACTTATATTTTACCACTCTTCTTTTTCTCAATCTATTCTGCACTTTTAAAATTTCTCTTTTTCTCTCTTTCTAAAATCACTTTCTTTTTACACTTTCCTTCTTTTTTTCAGAAATCCAACTTATATTTTACCACTCTTCTTTTTCTCAATCTATTCTGCACTTTTAAAATTTCTCTTTTTCTCTCTTTCTAAAATCACTTTCTTTTTACACTTTCCTTCTTTTTTTCAGAAATCCAACTTATATTTTACCACTCTTCTTTTTCTCAATCTATTCTGCACTTTTAAAATTTCTCTTTTTCTCTCTTTCTAAAATCACTTTCTTTTTACACTTTCCTTCTTTTTTTCAGAAATCCAACTTATATTTTACCACTCTTCTTTTTCTCAATCTATTCTGCACTTTTTAAATTATACTTTTTCTCTCTTTCTAAAATCACTTTCTTTTTACACTTTCCTTCTTTTTTTCAGAAATCCAACTTATATTTTACCACTCTTCTTTTTCTCAATCTATTCTGCACTTTTAAAATTTCTCTTTTTCTCTCTTTCTAAAATCACTTTCTTTTTACACTTTCCTTCTTTTTTTCAGAAATCCAACTTATATTTTACCACTCTTCTTTTTCTCAATCTATTCTGCACTTTTTAAATTTCTCCAAATCTTCGTAATATGAAAGTTTCGCCTGAATATTTTTAAAAGGAACTGATCTTAAGTCCACAAAGATTTTATTCCAATCTTTTCTTTCCTCTGTCATTTCCTCTGTTAAAATTGAGAGCTCTGAATTCAAATCTTCATCTTCATAATTCTCAATTTCTTCCAAGTTCTACTTCTTGTTTTCACGATTTTTACCACAGCACGGGATTTCCAACCCCATTTTTTATAAATTTTAAAAAATGAAAGAATTATCAAATTATTTCTTATCATTCTTCTCCAAAGCTTCTCTATCCTCAAACAAAACAAGTTTTTTCCTAAAAGCTACTTTTCTATTCTATCTTATAATGAACTGAATAGCATCAAAACCTTAAAGCATTATAAAGAGTAAGTGATTAAGCTAAAATTATAAGTTAAAACTTATTAAAATATAAATAATGAAAAAATTATCCCTTCTAGTGTAAAAATAAAGGTAAACATCAACTATCATATATCATAAACCTCTAAAGTTAATGTATCGAATTTATTTTATTTCTAACTTCTACTCATTTCGCTTATTTTTTGGTTTTAATATAAGAGATATAGTAAGAGGTAAATTAACTGTTGCAAAGGAATGTAGTTGGCTTTATGGAAGGCTAAAAGTATAATTTGTAAGTACTGTTAGAGATTTTTGCTGTTTGCTATTGTGGTAACTAAATAATTAAGAAGAGAAAGTTGTTATTCAGCCTGATATTCTATTTTGTTTCAAATTATTAATTTTTTCCCTTTTAAGGCTTAATTAAAGTATAAGCATAAAAGAAAATATAATGCTTCTTTGGTTATTAGTAAAGGATTAATTAAAATCTTTAGAGCATTTGTTTTAGAAATTTTTTATGAAACGAGATTATTTTATTGAAATATCGTTCTTAAAAAGTTAAATATCTGGGTATAGTTCATATATTAAGGCATTTAAAAAGAAAGCAGATACCAAAAAATATATTATATGTTCTGCCTTTTAAATCATATAATTTTTTAACTAGAAATAGTTAAAATAAAATTGGTAGTTTGAGTGTTATCAGTAGCTTAATCATATAATTAAAAGTTTATTTTTTCTTTTTATTTTATTTAACTTAAATATCATAAGCATGACTTTTTAATGTAATGTCATCTTATTGATTTAGTCAATTAATAAGTTTCTGAAACTAGTTGTAAAATTATAAATATAAATACTTATCTACTGCATTTCCTCCTTACTCCGAATATATAATTTCTTTTCAAATTCCTCTATTAAATCTTGAAATCTTAATAGCTTAAGTTTTCTGTATTTCTTCACGCTATAACTCATCTAATTTGTTTTTAATGCTCTTCTAAATAAACATACTAAGGTCTCTTTGCTATTAACTCCTCAATTTCTAATAATATAGTATCTTATCTAACTTAATTAGTTTTAGTTTTGCAAATTAAAATTATGCATACTTTGAAAGCAACACTTTCTTTCTTTTTTACTTACTTGATTGGTAATTGGTAATTTGTTTTACTAGCATATAATGTTTACTACTTTATTATTTGTTTTTTGCTTAAAGATTAGTTATTTAAAGATTGACTATGATATGTAGCATCTTACTGAATTCCTTGATTTTTCTGTGTGGTAGAAATGGAAAGACTTTAGCCTTTAGTTTGGTTATTTAGTAGATGATTTAATGACCATATTTTGTTTTTATGTTAATATCTGTTCTAAATCCTTGCGCTTTATCTTTTCTATTAAGCTGATTAATATTAAGATAGCTATTAATTTTGTCTTAATTCCTTTGCTATTCATTAATAAGTATAATCCACAGCTTACTTATATTTTTAAATCGAACTATGAAGATCTTACTAAAAGCTTAATTGCAAACCAACTACCTAAATAAATAAATTTACTTAAGTTACTTTATTCTTGTAACTTACTAAATAGCATTTGAGTCAGATGCTAAAACAATGAAATCTCAATGATAATGATAGTTAGACAAATGATATGAAAAAGTGAAGCAGTTAAGTATATATAAGTCAGTAAATCTTTAAATCCTTATTATATAACTATATCTCAAGTTACCTCAAATACTGGTATCTATCTACTAAAGTTACTATAAAGCTTGCTTTATTATATGACAGTGAACGTACTTCCTCTTAATTAGTCAAATTGAGACTTACCTTTAAGAAGTCTAATTTAAATTCAATTAGAAGTATCAATACAAAGTGATACAATGAGTGTGATTGCTTAATTAAATGATGTCTAGTCGGTCTGTTATACAATAACTTAAAAGTTATTAAGTTAAATTCATTTTATTAAAGGAATAAACAAAAAAGAAATTTCTTCTCTAATTTAGAAAATATGGTACTCAGAAAGAAAACTATAGCTATCTTTCAAATGGGTTGGATATTTTATCATCCTTTCAAGAAATAGAACTTTCTAACTTCCTTATGTATTTACACTTAAATCGATTAGTAGCAAATACTACTATACTCAGTACTTGAAGGAGAATTTAAATTTATATAGAAATCTAATATTCTTAAAAAACCTTTATTGTATTTAATAGACTAAAGTGCCTTGAGCTACTTAAGTGCTAATATTTTTTAACATCTAAGCAGAGTACTCCATCCTAAAATCTAAATCCAGTTGTAAATTATAAAGTTGAATGTAATGTAGATATCTAATGATTATTAAGTTAGGAATTAGCTTTACTCTTACATAATTGAAGATATAAACATTTTATTAATGTAATATGATTTATTCTTAAAGCAAAGTTTGTCTAAGGTAATAATTTAAATAGTAGAATATTAAAAAGACACTAATTTCTAACTTTTCTAGAAGAGTACCAAATGAAATATAGGTAATTAACTAGTATTTCTCTGATTACTTTATAACCTCTCTAGTATCTAGCATTAAGCTTTATTTACATATTATTTATTTTTTACTAACATTTTACTTCAAAAAGTTAACAAAACACTTTAGCGTTTTTTCTATCTCGCTGGTAAAATAGTAAATCCTTTAAAAATTACAAATGCTTTTACAAAATAGCTAGTTCTTAAGATAAAACATACTAGCTTATTAAAAAATGATTGAAGAAAAGGAAGCTTTAAAAAATTAAAGCTGTACTAGAAAAGACTTATTACATGCTTTATTTTCATCTATATATAATAAGGAAACTATTTAGCTTCTAGAATCTCTTATATCTTAATTTTCTACATTTGTATAGTTTACTTTAAGATTACACCTCTTATTATCTTCTTTTAAAATCCTTATTATATTAAACGCATTTTCATTATTTTTTCATATGATTGCTTAAGAAAGTTTCAAATGTAGTTTTTAAAACACAAATTTAAGTGAAAATTTGTTTTGCTTTATGAAAATTAAATCCAGCAGGCGTAATATGAAAGTTTATTATGCTTAAAACTTATTTGCTTGTTAGTTCAACCACTGAAAAAAATGTAATATATTAAGATAAAAATTCTTCGTATATTGATCTATTAAAAGACTGTTTTAAACGGCTCTTATTCTTTTTCTTTAAGCTTGGCTAAATTTACTATATAAATATATATTTTTAGGCTATTTTAAAATATCAGGAATCGGAAGGTATTTTCTTTTATTTTCAAAATAATGTTTCACGTTAAGCTTGTTCATTCATGACTTTAAGGATTGATGTGATTAAATTAACGCGAAATTGAAAGAAGCATAGTAATTATGTATGTTCCTATCTTTCTTAATTGATTTCCTTGATTGAAGTTATCCACTCTTATTATACAAATAATTATGCCACTAAAGAAGAAAAAACTCTCTTATAGCTATCAAAACTAATATTTAACTACACTCTGTCTGAAAGTTTTTTTAGTACCTATATAGTTTTGGATAGAATCAATATCAGATAAAAAGCGAATATTAAGAATTTATTATTTAATATGTTAATGGGAGATTTAATGATTAATTACTATAAAGGTAGAGATAGAAGTATTTTGTAGATTATCTATTATCTAATATCAAAAATTGCGCTCACACATTATAAACTGCGTGCTGATAATTTTAAAAGGTCTAAATAATTTATTTGCTATCTATCTTATTTTTATTCCCATAATGCCACTTTTAATTAATAGCCTTAAAATAAGGAATGTTAGCATGAAAATGATGATTTTTGAAATATTTGAAAAATTCTTATTTGAGAGCTTAGAACTAAGTTTCTTAAGCTGTTCTAAATTGTAAAGTTGATACAAACCTTGAGAATAGATAATATTGAACTTATCTCTCTAATAAGTATTTTTATTGTTATAATTGACTAAGCAATTGTTTATCATTCTCTTTCCATATAAGTTTGTAGTGATTTGTTTAATCTAAGCAATTCATAATAATATCTATATCATTTTATGCTTCTAAAAATTAGCCTCATTTTTATCTCTTAAGTTGCTGAGTCATTATTTATTAGCCTTAGTTTAACTTAAACTTAGATAAGTCAAACTAATATTTTTATTTCCTTCTAACAAACAATATGCTCAAGGTATCTAACATTTCTTAAACATATGCTTTCTTTTTCATAGGAAGTTAAAACAATAAACATATTATTAGAGTTTACATCTTTATAGAGTCAAGAGCAATACTTAGTATAAACCAACTAGATTATTATTTATCTAAGTCAAATATTATTATTCAAAACCAACCAAAATTAACACTCTTAGCTACATATTAATCTATTTAAGTCAAAGCCTCAATAAAACTAAAGTCATACTGAGCTTTTAAATTTGTTATACCATTCCTAAAAAAGCGAAAATGAAAACGTTATTTAGGTTGATAGATATTAAAACTACTCCATAGCCTCTTATCTAACTTACTTCTTAGTAAGAGATATGATCTTATACTCTATTTATATAAATAAGCAAAGAGTATTAATTAATAAAAGCTAATATGATTTATTAAGCTATAAATAGTTATAAATAATAGAGTATTGAATTAGAGAACTTCTTACTATAAAGCTATAAAGCCTAATCTCTATGAATGTATAGATTCTAGAATTATTATTCTTCTTTTGAATGTTCTTATTTTAACTAACTTTAACTGTCACTCATATATTATGCTTTAAAGGGATATATTTTAATTAGCTTTATTTATAATTACAACATGTAGGAGTATATTCTACTTATGGAAAGCTTGGAGCTAATTTTTTTCATGCTTTATAAAAACTCAGAAAAATATTTAACTGTTATGCAAATGGAAAAACAAAGCCAAAAATAAAAGCAAACTAAGCTTACATATCTAAAATAAACGCTCAAGGAAAAATAAAATTGATTAATTAAAGACAATGGACTTAATTAATGAAATATAGTAGTTGATCTTATAATCTCTAAAAGAATTATAATTATAATATTAGTAGCACATAAGAGTTACTTTATCAATTTAGAAAGAACCTTTATAGTATTAGTTTTATTTTTTAAATTTGGTGCTAAGTTTCTCTTCCTAAATATTTAGGATAAATGTTGAAAATATATATAAATCAACTTATCTAGAGTTTATCTATATTTTTATCTCTCGTAATACATTAAAGGAAAATAGTTCTATTAATCAATTCTCTTTTTGTTATGAATGCAATAAGCATATTAAATAAGGATAATTTAGTTTATAGTTGACTTTTTACTAAGAAAATTACTTTTTTGTCTCTTTTTAACTAAAGAAATATCTAAACTTCTAGCACATAATAGGTAATTAAAAAAATCAGACATTTAATGTAATTTTATAATGTTATATTCATCAAAATTCTAGCCTTTAGAAAGCTGTCTAAATATATTAATTTACTAAAAATAGACGAAAACATTTAACTGATAATGACGAAAGCTTATTTATTTCTATGTTAATTTTACAACATTTCATCACACTCTTTTCTTACTCACCTAACTAGAAGTTAGATTTCTTTAGATAACCCGAGTAGAATATTGCTAATATAGTTGCTTTTGTAAAATTTACTTCGATATCCAAATTGTGAAACTACAAATATCCTTAAAATTATGATTCTATATTCCTTAGTACATTTCTCTTATATTTAGATGTGTAAAATGGAATAAAATGTAATTGCTTTAATTTCGAAGTGATAAAACTAAAAGCGTTGAAAAAGGATATTAGTTAAACCTAATGTTTAACACATTAACATTAAAAAATGTAAATACCCAGCCAATCAATCGGAATTTAAATAAATTCTATCCAATTCAATCAATTAGCAGAATTGACTGAATCTTATTTCTAAAAAGTACAACAGCAAATGATCACATGGATGTGGAACCAAATCTTCAACGAGAAAAATTCTGACAGAAAGAATAGAAAGCAGTAATAATAATAAAATCAGCAAATAAATTAATAAGATTAGAAAGCACGTAGCACCTCCTTGGAGCGCAGCTCTTTCAATATTAATATTTAATATTAAAAAATGTTTTCATGCTTCTTGTTAAAATTCTAGAAGTCCAATGAGTCACGTCAGCTTCCCCAAATGGGGATTCTTCTTATTAAAAATTATTCTTAAATCTTGAATCAAATACTTCATTCTTCTTAAATAAGATTCGAATAAGATCTAGCTATTAAGTCATTAATTAGAAAATCCGTCAGTCAAACTTTAATACTGATATAGAGAACTTTTGGGGTAAATTAGGCTTGTCTCCCCCAAGCACATCCACCCTTGTCCGTTGTGGCATCTGGTACGAGATTATTCGCAATGCATTATACATTGCATTTGATTTCATATTCGTTCTCCTGACCGCACCCGACATCCATTTTTTTCAATATAATAGTAATAAAAATATTATATAAAATAAAATAATTAATAATAATTAAAAAGCAACATAAATATAAATATTTATACTATCGATACTAATTATAATAAAATATATTGCAATACTAATTAAATATTAATAATTAAATAATATATTTAATTAAAAAATAAAAATAATCATGTAAATAATTATTATAATAATAATAATTAAAAAATTAATAAATAAAATGCTAATATCAATAATAATATCAATATAAAAAAAATAAAAAATAAAAATAAAACTAATAATAAAAATATATATAATAATACTCAGAATAAAAAAATATAATAATTATTATTATTATATTTCAAATAATAGCTATAATAATAATAAAAATAATAATAATAATAAAAATAATAATTATTATTATTATAGCAAAAAAAATAATAATAATAATAATAATTTTAATAATTATAATATCAATAATAATTATAATAAAAAAATAAAAATTACAAATTATAAAAAAATAAATACTAATATCAATAATACCATCAAAAATAATAAAAATAAAAGAATATACTAATATAATAATAGCAATAATAATAAAAATATTTAAAATTATATAATATTATCAATAATAATAAAAAAATAAAATTAATATTAATGAAAATAATAATAATAATATCAATAATTATAATAATATTATCAATAATAATAATAATATCAATAATAATAATAATAATACTTATAGTACTAATAGAAATAATAGTAATAAAATGAAAATAAATAATAATAATAATATTTATAATATAATAAATATCAATAATTTTATCAATTATAATAATAATAATAAAAATGATAGTAATGATACTAATAATATTAAAGAAAATAATAATAATAAATATAAATATAATAGTAATACAAATAATAATAAATTACAATACAACCATATAAAAATAATTATTATTATATTTATAATATAATAAATAAAAATTACATTTGAAATAATAATAATATTAAAAATATCAATATTAATAAAAATAATATTATTTTCAATAATAATAATAATAACAATAATTATAATAATTAATATATTAAAATTAATAATTAAAATAATAAGAATAATAATTAAAATAATTATAGCAAATACATATATCAATAAAAATAAAAATATTAAAACTAATAATTTTAAATATAATAATAATAATATAAAAAATAATAATAGAACTAATAATAATTTAATAATAATAATAATATCAACAATTATAATCATAATATCAATAATTATAATAATAAAAACAATAATAAATCAATTACTATAATAGTAGATATAGAATCATAAATAAAAATATAAATTATAACATAACATAATTTATTAACGTGGTGTCACCTTTATTTGATTTTCCACTAATCAAAAAGTTTAGAGTTTCACAGAAAATCTTGTAAATAAGCTAGATTACTCAGATTGTCTTCGGTTTCTTCTATAACATCAACTTGATCTTCCATCAATTACATTCATTCTTAACTGAAATGTTTGAATTTATTTATTTAAATAAACCTTATTAAATCCAATATGTTCTGCTTTTTATTTATATCTTTCTATGAATCTGCATTTATCTTTCGTAAGCTACTGAGTCTGTTTATTTTTTTCGCACATCTCAGATTTTGTTCAACATTGCTTTAGAATAGAACCAAAGCTGCCTGATCCAATTTTTGTTTCTTTCATTTGATCTTTTAGTTATGATTCCTTGTATTTTCATTTGATCCTGCTCTATCTCTTCAAGTATGCCTTTTGGAATTAGGAAATTTTCTTCAATCTCGTCCATTTCTTCTTCTTCTACATCGTTCTCTCATATTAAGTATCTATCTTCCACTTATCTTCTTTTTATTAATTCTTTTTAATAAATTTTAGCCATATTTTCTTTTGCCATACTTCGTTCCTCTACTCTGTATATATCCTTTTTTTCTTTGTTCTAGGATATATTTGATGAATTCTTTAACTTCTAAGTCTATTTTAATTCTTTTTTCTAATTCTTATTTTCTAATAATTTTTTTCAAATTTAACTGTACCTCATATCATATCAAACAATTACGTCCCTTTCCAATCTGATGCTATTTTTTCTAGATTATTTATACATATTTCTCTTCCTTCTTTATATTCATCACACTATTCTATGATATGTCTTTCGTCTTCCTTTTAGCTATCACCAAAAGGACATTAACTTATGTCTGCTAAATTTCTTACTTTTAAGCAGTCTTAGCTTTCATTATATCTTGTTCTTAATCTAAAAATGTAACATATTTCTTCCTTTCTTTGTTTGTTATACCTTAAATAGTTTGGTGGACCTATTATAAACTCATCAAGTCAAAAGCTTCTATATTATAGAGTTGTTATCATTTGGTCCATTCTTCACCTGTCTTCTTCGTAAACTCTATGTTCTCATATTGCACGACTAATGTTTTACTTACCTTTTTTATTGTTATCACCATCCTCTACATAAATATCTACATCGTTAATTTTTAAATCCGATTTTATTATCGTACAGTATTATTCAAATATATAGTCTTCTTCTCTGCTAAGTTCTCCTATAAGTCCATCGAGTGATTTTCCTTAGTCTTCTAATAATTTCCCCCTTAGTCTTAGAGTTTTTTTCATAAATAATGTTTAAACTTCATAAATTATAACTCATGTTCCAGCATCTCGTTCTAAACACAAAAAGGTGCGTCTATAGAGGAATATGATTTTGAAGTTTACTGTTTAATTAAAATCTTTTGGAACTCTAATTAGTATTAAACTTTCGGTGATGTTTATTAAAATATTATTGATAATGGTTTAATTAAAGGCTAAAATTATAATAATATAGTTTGAATAGATAGGAGTAATCATTTAATTTAGAGCGTCAATAAAATTTAATGTCTAAAAAAAGCACTAGGAGTGAAGAATGTCTCAAAATGCTTGTTAGAAACTAAGAAAGACAGAATAAAAGGAATTCAAGTGAAATATTAAATGATGGCAAATATTAGTTTTTTAGAGCATTTGATCACGTTATTATATCTGGGGCGTAAGTTTTTAAATGAAAGTGATATATTAATCTATATTGTGAGATTTTTAATTTTAATAAAGAGACAATTTAAGAAAGATGTGCATATATAATTCTCTAATTTTTTTAAATAAGTTTTTTAGAATATTGTTAGCTATTTAATTATTATTATTTTTTTAATGTTATTAATGTAATGGGGAATCTACTTATTAAAGATTATTCTCCAATCTTTAATCAAATGTTCCAGTCTTCTTAAATAAGGTCCAAATTAGAATTAGTTATAAATCATTAATTAGAATGCAAGTCAACCAAACGTTAATACTGCTAGTGAGAATTTTCAGGCAAGTTGGTCCTGTCTTGTCAATCCTTTCCCATGGTGGCTTCTAGTGCGAAATTAATCGCAATGCAATATACATTGGACCAGATTGCTTATTAGTTCTCCTGAACGCAGCCGACATCTATTTTATTATATAATAATAATCGGTAATTCGATTAATTTGAACTAAAGGAAAATAGTTAAAAGTAAAACAATAATATTATTTCTAATAATTCACAATATCACTATTTATCTGATCTTTAGAATTAAAATACATAGCTTTAATAATAAACTGTTGGCTTTATAAATTTAATATAAAATTAAACAATTAAAATAAGTTAAATGAAAATGCTATGAATCTCTAATTTTAGTGAGATTGAGAATTCGGGTTTTTACAGGTATTCCTTTCTCTCCTTTCTTATTCTTGTCTTATAACAACTTTCTTGATTTTATAAGTTTCTCTACTCGGACTACAATACATTCGGTTTAATCTTGGTTTTTTTTGTTCCTTTTTACGATTTCTTGAATCTAATAGTTAATTTTTTTCTGCTAGAATTTCTAACATTTCTAAAATAAATGCTATGAGCTTCCACAAAAAAAACATTTTTCTAATCTTTATCTACCTCTGTTTTCTTTAAGGCTTTTCATAATTTCTTCTTCAATCATCATTGGATCATTTTTTTGCTTTCTTATCTTCATTTGAAGTTGTAAATCTTACTAGTCTTCTTCTATTTTCACTACTCTATTTCCAATTTCTGTCTGCTTCTATTGCTAGCTTTAATATTGATATTTTGATCTTATGAAATGTTTCAGAAAGCAATTAAATTTCTTTTCTGGGACATAAGTCTTGAATCAAGATCTACTTGATTGTATAAAATCTCTTCTAATTTTTTGTTGTCCTTCTTTAGTATTTTCACCTCTTCCTGAAGATCTAGCACCACTTTGACTAATTGTTCACAGCTAATAATTTTTCAGTGGTGACTATGTCCAATCTTTTAAAGATGCTTATATTAAATTGTTATTTAATCAATTCCCAAATAACTCACATATTCTAATTGGAGATTTCAATGATCTCTTATAACTATCCTCTTTTAGGACATAATTATGAGAAAATTTAGTGATTGATGAACATTTAAACTTGACAAAGCAATAGATTGATTTTAGCAGCCAAAGAATAAATCAAACAAATAAAATGATTAAGAGCTTATTAGCTAACCATTATCATATTTATTAGGTTTCTAATTTTTCACTTGAAAAAATTTTAGAAATACCTAATTGTAAAGCAGCAGACCCAAATGGAATCAAGGAAGAATTTTAAAATAAACAGGAAATTATCTTTCTATAATACTTCTTTCTTTTCTAAATAATATGTTTAGATTGAGAGAATACCTGATGAGATTATCACTTCAATAAGACAAAGGAAAAACTTAACTATTAGCAACTTTGATTGGTGAGGAGAAAATGTTTGGTTCGATAGAAAGAAGGTTGATTTATGGTTAGCTGAAACATTTTTAATTACCTTTAGGATTGATACTAGTATTTAATCTTTCTGCTAAATCTAAGTTTTTAATTTCTCATAGATGGAAGTTATTCTAAAAAGCTTGAGAAAAAACAATGGATTAATGTAAGAAAGCTCACATGGACCTATGCTAGCATTGCTATATTATGATATTGTTATCAGATACATAGAAAGTAAAGGAAATAGTATTGGAATCGAATGTAATAATTTAAATAACAGTTCACTAGCGAGAAATGGACTATTGTTGCTGTTATAGAAGTATTAAAAAATCATAACTGATAAACATAAAAATAATGTTATTAATACTTTATCTAAGAATTAGGAATAATTTTCTAAATTTTATATAGGGAGATATTTTAAAAATTACAATCCAAGCATAACTTAATTTAAATAATATGACACAGTAATAGAACTCTTCATATACATACAGAGAGAGTTTGGATAACATATAGATTAAGTAAAGATATTACCAACTGGATTTATTCTAATTGCTTTCTCTGATTAAGAATAACTTAATCAGCTATTATATTCAAAATTCTTTGGATATAGAAACTGTCTGTTTCCAACAGAAAAATAGCTAAAAGCATTCTGAAATATAAAATAAACAGCTTTAAATACAATAAAAAGAATAAAATGATTTTATGGTAGAATCACTATGTACCTTTTATTATCAAAAGCCATTAATCCAGAAAATATTATAACCCAACTAAAATTATAAAATTGCTAATCAAATACCGAAATTAAGTGTGAGATAGCATAATCACAAACATTAGAGTAGTTCGGTTTTGAAAAAGACTAAGTAAGAGACTCTAATTTGAAAGATGATACTAAATAGAAAGAATCAAGAATGAAGCTCAAGAAATTTGATTATCTAAAACTAATTAAATATAGGAACTGATAAGTAAAAGAATCATAAATCGAATCTTGGTAATAGACTTGCAATTATCAATGTATATGCGCCTATAACACTTGAGTCGGAATAATTAGCCCCTTTCTACGAAGCCTAAAATAATTTAAATACATAACAAATAATTTAAACTTAAAATTATACTTGTAGGAGGTAGTTTCTGAATGATTATTTTAGATGATGTTTTTAAAATGTGTATAACAATTAAAATTAAAATAATTAAATTTAAAGTGTGTAAAAAGTTTATTAATATCTAGCTAAATTTATCTTATATGCTGTTGCTATTTTACAATTATTTAAGGTGCTGCAAACCTTTTAAAAAAGTAATAATAAAGAATAAATTAAATAATTTTAAAGTTTTAGCTTAAAAATGGAGAACTTGGGTATCGATCCCAATGCCTCTCGCATGCTAAGCGAGCGCTCTACCATTTGAGCTAGATCCCCTTATAAATATATACACTAAATTTACTTAAATAGTTTACTTTGCTCAATTGGATATATATTTATATAAATATATTATAGTTTTTATTAAATAATTTTTAAAACCGCCATAGTTGTTCGAAAGTGAACAACAAGGTCATTTTCATCAGAGGTTGGGGAAGTTAAGTACCCATAATCGACTTTATGTCTTCCTTTGCTTTGGCTTGGCCTCGAGAAATCTGCTAATTTGACCTTCGGCACTGACTTATTATAATTTTTAATTCTGGAACTAAAAAGAAATAATATTGCGAGCTTCATCAGAGGTTGGGGAATTTAAGTACCCATAATTGACACATGTCGTCCTCTGCTTTGGTGATGCAGTGAGACACAATCCTGCCATGTCCTTGGACCTCCAACAAATATTAAAGATTACGAGTATTCTAAAATTATATCAGTATTGAACATTTTTATCAGTACTGAATAATTATACCAGTATTGAACAAGGTCTACCAGTATCTGATAATTTTATCAGTAACAAACATTCTTGTCAGTATGAAACATTTTTTAAGAGCTGCGCACCAATGAGAGTGCTACGTGCTCTATAATCAAATTTATTTATTTATTAATCAAATTAAAAAAGATAAATTTATTATTTTTACATAAAATCATGTATATAGTATAAAAAATTTGATTGAATTAATTAAAATAAATTGCTTACTGATAGACAAATTTAATAAAGATAATATAGTAAAATTGATTTTAAGGATGCTATAATAGTTATTCTTTGTAGAAAAAAAAATTGTATTAAATACATTATAAAATATTCTACCTAGTATAGCTACACTTTTTTAATAAATAATAATTTAAAATTAATATCAAAGTAATTTTTTTAATGTAATACTATAAATATTATTTCAATATAATATTGATTTAATATAAAAATCATAAATTAAGGCAAAAATTACTTATAAAAATACTTTATAATTAAAACTATTATTTGTCATGTTTTAGGGTAATTAAACTAAGGATAAATTGCTTACTCTTTGATTTTTAATGGACGTTTAGGAGATATTCTGATAATTTGTTTCTGTAAACATGGACCATAATGAGTAATGAATGCATATTCCATTATAGTTAATTTTGCAACTCTACTTGTGTCTATAATCTTCAAGATGTGTTCCCTTCAAAGTTTTTGATTTAAGCATAAACCTCTCTAAGGCATAAAATAATAAAATTAAAAATATTTTCCTTCTTTTCTTTGATTGTTAAAAGCTATTAATTTTAATTAAAAAAACTAAGATTATAGAGCGCGTAGCACTATGATAGCGCACAACTTTTCAATTAAAGTCTTTTAAAGTTTAAAAGCACATTTTTCCCTGTGCTAGCATCCCTTAGAAATTAATTTCTAATATAGGGCCAATGTAAGGAGTGCTTTCCTAAAGAGACCTTAATTTCAGGCATCGCTAAACATATTGTTACTTGATGCCTCGGTCTTGACATACTTGGCTAAAAAACCAAGATACTTGTTCACATCTTCACATAGAGTATTTCCAAGTTACTGAGTTTCTTTCAATCATAGTGAGAAAATTTCTCCTCCCTATTTAAAATAATTTGAATGATAATTATAATAAAAAAGAGCAAAAAAAAAGAAAAAAGAATAATTTATAAAATTACAAAATAAAAATATTTAACGCTAAAATGTTTAAACCAAGTAAATTATTTAAATTATATAAAGCTTTTAAAATTTATTTGATTTTCTCTAATTATAAAAATTGATTTCAAAATAGAATGAAATTTAAAATAAAAAATAATTTAATTAAAGTTGAAGATCATAATTTAAAAATCAAAATTAATCATTAAGTATTATTTATAAGCAGAATTATATAATAAGATTAAACTTAAAAATTATTTAATTGGAAAATTTAAGTTTAAAAATAAGAAATTTATAAATAAAAAATAAAATTTAAGTATTTAAAAAATTAAAATTTTAAATATAATAAAATATTTAACTAGTGAAATTTAAAAATAAAAGTTTAAAAATTTAATTTTGTATTTCATAAAAAAATGAAATGTTTATATGCCTGTTTTGCAAATTTTAGTAATCGTTGTAATTCTTTGTTATAATTTTAAATGTTTCAATTTCTAACTTTAAAATATTATTCTTTCATTTTTTATGTTTGCTTAAAATATTTTATTTCAATTTATTTAATTGCTTTATTTTTTTATTACTAATTTTACTTTTCAAAAAATAATTATCAGTATTTTTATAATTAAAACATAATAAATTAAATATTTTGCAAAAAAGATTATATGACTCAAATTGATAGAATAATAAAATCTACATGAAGCAGAATAAAATAAACATGAAAATAAATATATTCTTTCTAAAACTCAATGAAAAATAGACAAGTAAATCTAAATTTAATGAGACAAGAAGAAATAGTATAACATTTTCAAGAGTACTTAAAAGAAGAAGTGTATTGAGTTTAGACATAAAACTACAAAGCTATTAAGCAAACTATATTATTTTTAATTTAATTTAATTTAATTTAATTTAATTAATCAGCATTTTTATTTATTTTAAATTAAAATGAAACTATTATTATAATTTGAAGACAAATTATTACTATAATTTTAAAATTTCGCTTTAAATATACTTTATATTTTTATCAAAATGGCAATTTATAGAAAAAAGATTTTAATTATCTTAATTTTTAGTTATTTATCATTAAATTTTTATTTTTTATTAAATAGAATATTTTATTTTTATGCTTAATTTTAGCATTTTTAACATTTTTAACATTTTTAGTTTTTATTAATTTTTAATATTTTTCTCAAATTATTAGTTAGTAACTTAATTTACTTTATAAGTAAAAATATACTTTTTTCTTGTTATATTCTAGCTCCTTAATATTTTATATTAGTTATTTCTTCTAAATACTATTAGCTGTTTTTATCTTTATTTAAATCCTGGCAAAATTCTTTTTTAAGATTTTTCTATTTTGAGTATTAAATAATACTATTCTAATTTAAATTATTCTAAAAAATTTTGGATGTTTTGTCACTTCAAACATTTTTAATTTTCTTAAATTTTTAAATAAAATTTTGAAAGTGATAATTGAAATTAAAACATATGATATTGATTATTTCTATTAAACTAATGATAATTATCTCATTCTTGCTAGAAACTCTTATCTAATAAAGAGACAATATTTCTAGTTTTGAGATGATTTTATAGTTTTATATATATTTATGAAAGTATCAAAAACAAAATAATTCCAAAGAAATATCTTTCTTTTAGTTTCCTTTTCATTATTCTCTTTTATCTCTTCATATTTCCTATTTCTTCTTTTCTTTTATTAATAAATATACCTTACTGTTAGAAGTTGAGTTTATTGCTTGAATCTTCTCAAATTTGTGAGTAGAAGATAAATTTAAGCTAATAGATATAAAAGTAAAAAAAAATGCTTAATTTTTCTTTAATGAGCTTAGAATCATAAATATCCAACTAATATAAATAATAAGCCTCTCTATTTATAATCTTTAATATATAACTTAAAAGCTAAAATATTAATTATCATTATACAAGTTAATAACCTAGACCAATAACTCATTTTATGTGTCTATTTAAATATTTAAAAGACAGAAATTTAGAATTTCAAGCAATTTATTAATTTACTATAGATATCTTAGTATCCTATTTGTTTATTTTATCTTAGTTAATTGAAAATTAGCTATTTTGTATTCTTATATTTATCATATTAGACTAACTATAATTTCATTAATATCCTTTACTTTTAATTTATTAATTAGTTTCTATTTTCTTCAACTTTTGAAGATAGAAAATTTAGAATTTTACTCTTAATATTTCAAAAGATATGAAGATCGCTTAGACAGGCTTTACATTAAATTTACGAGAAATGATTCATAAATAAACATTATCCTTTGGATTTAGATAAGTCTAGCAATCTAATAATTACAGTTTTTTCTCTTTAGTAAAAATATTAAATAACCACATTTAGAACTTTAGCCTAAAATAATGAAGCGTTGGTTTTTAATTATTAGTTGATTGGTTTGTAATTAATAATCTGGATAATAGCAAAATACGCAATAAAGAGTAGATAAAAGAGTAATAATTGAGACATTTATTTTTAAACCTCATTTTTAAATCATAAAAGCTGTAAAATTAAGCATCTCTAATCATTTTATTTATCAAGTTAATTATAATCTCAAAGTTAAGAAATATATGGATATTGGAAAATACCTGGTTATATAAAATAGCAAAAGCTTATGATTAAATATATCTTTTGGTTAAAGAAATAGTTAAAATAGCTTAGTACTTAGAACAATAAATAATTACGTTAAAAATTTAAATTTCATTTTTTAAGATTTATTTTAACTTTAGTATCTAAAACCTAAATTTCAATAGAGCAGCAGGATTAATAAAAATATTACATAGAATAGATTTCGCTTTTATTTGACTTAAAAATTAAAGAGAAGGTTTGCATCTTTTCTTATTATATTTTTCCTAAAAATAACCAAATTGGAAATAAAAACTATATAATTTCTAATATGAAGTTCTATCTTTATATTTTAGAATATCGTCTTCAAGAATCGTTAGCAAAGTGAAGTTTATTTTATAATAGAGTAGAAATAAAATCATTTGAATATAAAGAATAATTTGATTATAATATGAATTTTAAGAAAGTATCTTCAAGCAAACTAATTAATTAAAGCATCTATTAATAAATAATCTAAAATAAGTAGAAAATAATCTAAATTAAACATTTTTCTGAAGTAGATTGATTTAAATATTTAATTTTTTATATAAGCGTTAGTATGAAAGATATATGAAAAATTTATCTCTTAAGAACTTAAATTCCTTTCTCATGTATCTTCTCTTCTTATTGCTTTAATAATTTTAATGAAGTTTGACAGAAAATATGATTTAAAAATCAAGCTTTTGAAGTATATTGCTTTTTATTGTAATAATACATAGTTACAGCAAAATAAATAAAATCTTAATAAAGATTAGAAGTTAAGGAAATGGTTAATTTAAGTGTTTAATTAAAAATATATTCAATGTAAATAAATAAGTTGCTTCATTCAACGATTTCCAAGTATAAGTAGGAAAATGCTAAAACTACTAAGCAAGAAATCAAAATAAACTTCTAAAGTCTCTTTTCCATTTTTTTCGTCATAGTAGCTTTATTCAGCCTTTTCTTCATTTTCATATAAATTTAATGATGTACTGGTTTATTTTTTTATCTGGGAGGTAAATATTAACTTGACTAAGATCTTTATGTACTTTCTTCGTTTATTGTATCCAGACTTTAAAAAGAGTTTTAATATAGCATTGATTAATTTTCTTATTTCTACTAAAAGAATTTTTGATAATTAGATGTTTTGCTTGCATAAAAGTCTCGAAAGGTATTCAAATTTGTATAGCTAAAGTTACTATTTTTAAATGTAGTATTTACTAAGTTCTTTATAATAGAGCCCATAATTTCCTTTTGATCGTTTTTTTCTATTTTAGATACTTCGCATCCTCTAAAATAAATTCCTCTAATACTCTTTATTTCTCGATAGAGTTTATTTTTTAATATATAATTATTCCTTAGAATTTGCTCTTTCATTTAAAGGGTTAAAATTCTGTTCTTCATAAAATTAATAACTTTTTCCTTGCCATTTCCCCTTAGATTAATGCTCGAAGTATTCATCTTCATTTATAAAGAAATTTTATCCTTATTCTTCACATGATTTGGAAATACTCTTATCGGTGATTTCTTCCCCAGAATTATAGTATCTCCAGTATACGGATTTTGAACTAATTTTAGTGCTAACTTACTTTTGCACATTTTTATTATAAAATAAATGAACTAATGAATTTATATTCAATTTAATATCTTAATTGTTACTCTTAACTCTTTATTTTCTTATGCTGTTTAAAATTTATAGCTAATAGTTATCGTTTTTCTCAAATATGAAGATAGAGTCAAAAATAAAAAAAAATTATTTCCTCCTTAACTAAATTTTCTATCAACGTTTAAATGGTTGTAATATTAATTTCCCAAGCAGGATATAAATATACAAGATTTAGATAGAGGTATTAATAGTTTTTTTATTTGTATTTATAATGCTTAATATTTGAATATGAGCTACTAAAGCAATAGTTACTAACATTAGAGGGAAAAAGTAAAAATTATACCAATAATTAATAATCATTATAAAGCTATATTTCAATGCTTATTTTACTTTAACTGCTTAGGTAATTTTACCTATAATAGCTTAATTTATATAAATTAAGTTATCTCTAGATATTATAATGCTAGATCTATGATTTTTAAATTAAACTATATACAATTATAAAAATAGGAAAGCTTTTATTTAATAATATCTATGTAAGGTAAAATATCAGTACTAATGTATTTTATTAGGAAGCTACTTTTAAAATAATAATAGACAAGTTAAAGTTATTACAAGTTATATAAAAAGTCTGCTTATATAATTCTTAATTGTTGCTATAATTACAATACTCATAAAAAGTTGTAGTCGCTGACAAGTTTTGTTAAGGATAATTATGATCATTATATTAGTTTGTATTCAAAGATAAGTAAGCATAATAAATAGATTGAGAGTAATATATAGTGATAAATTGTTTCTAAGTTGCTCTAATGAAAATAAAAAACTAACAGATATTAGCATAAAAAGCAAAGGAGGAAATATCTACTTTAATAAATTAGGAATTTATTTCTAAATTACGCTTCTCTCATAGAAAAAATAAAAACTATAAGTATTTAATTCTTGAATTTAAATCCAAGTTTACAACACTAGAGCCTTGCTGTATAGAAATACTCGATATTTCTGAAAAATATATAAAAAAAATTCATAAATCTAAAATTCTACTATTAATAGCATATAATTAAATTTACTGGGATAAATAAAATTTTCATATCTTAATAATAAATCCTTTAATTATCATAACTTAGGACAAGCATACTTAATTAATTTATAAATGAATTAAATAAGGTATTCTTAAGTATCTAAAAGACAGTTAGGATATAATTTTTAATATCTTAATAAGCTTTATCATATATTTAAAATTTAGAAATCTACAGTTAAAATTATTTATCCATCAAAAACTTTAAGTTTAAGCTCTTGAGTATTCTAAGTTGCCTTAAATTCTATAGAGCTTAATTAAATTTTGAAAATTTCGTTTGTATTGTTAGCTTTTATTTTATATCATAGTACAACTTTTTTTTCACTTTCTTGCAGTTTTATTTTGCAAGTACTTATAATCCAAATAAGTCTAAATAAAATAGCTAATATAGCATAAATTATTCCTTATAAGTTCATTAGCTAAAAAGTTAAATAGCATATTTCAATTATTTCAGTAAACCCTTATTCTTACTTTATAAGAGACTATAAAAATTAAGGTTATATCTAAGCTTTTTATTTTTAGGTATTATAATAGCAAGTTAAATAAATCCTGACCTCAAAAATAAACTGGATAATCCTATTAAAAGCAAAATTATTTTAAATTAATAAAGCTAAGTATATATTACTTATAACTCCAGTACAATCAATATTTACTTAAGAGGAAATTTACACTAAGAAAAATTAAATAACTAGGAGTAGATTTAATTTCGTAAAGCAGCTGGGGAGTGATAAACCAAATTTTTTAGAAATGATAGAAAATTTAGAGTGACAACAGCTAATTAATTATCCTTAAATATATGAAATTAATAAAAAAAGTTTATATTTTATTAAAGAAATTTAAGATTATACCTTGACTTTAAGAAACCTTTTTCACTTTGACTAACTTTTAGTTTATAAATTCAATGAATAGGAATAATTAATATGCTAATTTCCTTTATTTTAAATAAAAATGCAGGTGATATATCATATAATTTATCCGCAGTTTATATATAAAGAAACAAAAATTTAGCATGGAAATGTTTCAAGCGTAGATAGTTATAATAAATTTCATATATTTAGATAAGAAATATTAACTTATACTCCCTTAAAACTAAGAATATATAAATATTGATAAAGACAAGCAATCTAAATTAACTAAGATTTATTTTTTATTAATTTTATAAATTTTAGTATATTCCCTTTTATACAAAAATAACAGAGTATTTATTCTAAATCATTTTATTCCTAAATTTTAGTAATTATTAGTTATGTTTTAAGTGTAAAAAAAATGTACTGATTTTAAAAATTAAAAGATCATATAATGAAATATATGCCTTAGGAAGGAGCTATATGAATATTTCAATATATATTCATAATTGAATTATTTTATTAAACATAACTTATATAAAAATATTAGCTGCATCTAACATAATTTAGATATTGGGATGGCTAAATGGATATATATAATTTAGGTAGTGGATTATAAATAACATTAATAATATAAAGTTATTTTATCTCATGAAGATAACCTTTTAGTTAAAATAATTTAACTTAAAAGCTATAAATGAATATGTTAATAGCAATATAAATCATATTTAAATTAAATTATCATTCATTAGTCTATAATTGTTTAAATTAAATAGCCTTATTTCAAATTAATGAGTTTAAGAACTTTCTTTTTTTATAAGTATGTTTATTTATATAAATCAAAGATATAGTAAAATTAGCAAAATAATTAATTTATAATTCTAATATTTAAAAAGTTTTTAAGGCTTACTACTAAATCTCCTCAAGTAAACGGATAATCTATCTGATTCTTTTTTAAATACCGTGAGTAGTTAGTATAAATTTATTCAATCAAATGTAAGTAATTATGTTAAGTAATTTTTTAATGCTTTTGAAAGGTAGCTTATTTTATTTTAGTGTTGCATTTCAAGTTAAATTTATTAAGTTATTTTTACAGTTATACCAGTTAACAATATATCTTTGGCAAAATAGATTTCAGAATTCTTAATCCATTCTTATAACTTACTAAATGTCATATTCTTCTGTTTTTGGAGCAATCAAAGTTATTCCATTACTGAGATATTCCTTTTATCTAATAAAAGCAGATGTTTTTGATTCTGTCTAAATCTTTTTTAGATTCTTGGTAATTTTACAAATTCGAAGTTAAAAATTATTTTCTTAAGTTAATTGTTCATTTTAAACCAAAATTTTTAACTATCCAAAATATTTCTAAATATACTCTCTAATAATTCAGATCTTCTAGTATTGCATAAAAATTTTCAAATTTTACGTTTTACATAATTAGTTTCGTTAACTAGGTTCCTAGATTATACATAGCCTTTAACAGTATGGTAAATATTTTATACATATAGATTCCAGTGATTTATATTTTACAGTTCAATTTTGGTTAAAATAATTTTGGTATGCTATCATTTACAAGGTGATATTTGAAGCGCGTTTATTCAAATAGTAAAATTAAATAAATCTTAAAGTTATGCTAATTTTATTCTCTTGCTCAAATTATTATTTCAAGTTTTTAGCTAAGATATTATTAATTTTTAAATTGGATTTAAGGTAAGAAAATTATACTTGAGTTAGTTAAAGTGCTTAATGATTATTGATTTATCATATAAAACTTTTTTCTAAATAATTTAGTTTTGCTTGTAATTGTTTCTAAGTTGAAGATGCTTTAAAATTTTCTATTATAATTTTTAAATATCTTATTCATAATTTTTTTAAATAAAATCTAATATTAAAAATGGAAGGATTCAAAAGAGGTTTCTACCCCACCTCCAAAAGGTTGGAGAGGAAACCTGAATCCAATCTTGTCCAGTCGTCTTTTTCTTAACCTTAGCCTTCTTCTTAATTTTACAACCTGGAATTCAAACAGGATTTGACGAGAAGAAATCCTAGGAAACGACTCACGTAATAAGTCCTATATTGGAGGAAAAGCCAAGGAAGCAGATGAAGTCTACTCTTCACTATGAGGTGTCAGAATTTAATCCTTCTGATCAGATGAACAGGGAGTAGCAATCAAAGTGGTGCTGAATCTCCAGAAAGAGGTTAGGAAATTGAGGAAGAATAATGAGAAGCTTATGGAACAACTCAGCCTAGTGGTAGGAATAGAATCCAAACTTATGTACTAAGAAGAGAACTAAGCGCTTTCTGAAACATATTCTAAGACCATATATACTAATCCTAAAATTAGCTTCAGAAACAATCTGATTTGGGTAACAGACTGGAAAAATTAAAAAAAAGCAAGACGAAAAAAGGAGAGATCCAATGATGATTGAAAGACCAACAGGAAGACTAAGATTAAACCACAAAAAGCAGTGAAGAATTGTTACTACTGCAATTCGACAAAACACTTGTGAGGACGCTGCATGAAATTTCAAAATTTCAAGACGTGATATTGGAATAAACAAAGAAGAATGTAAGCACAGCAGAGGAAGAAAAATCAAATGAAATAGAGACAAATCAGAGAGAGATTATACCTAAATGAATTAGGTTTCATCTACAAGAGAAAATTTGATTAGAAATGAAGATAGAATTGGAAAAGACATGAGCAATGGGAGGAGAGAGGAAGAGAGACCTTTAAAACTTTATTTTTAACATCTGAGCGATCTGGTATCCAGCATGAAGAGATGAAAATCCTCGATAATTGTTAAACTTAATTCACCCCATTATTATTAATAAAATCTACTATACTTTTTTGCAGCAACTAATTTAAATTTCAGTTTAAAAATTAAAAGATCTATATATTTAGTAAATAATTTGGAAATCAATAATCAATTTAATAATTAATATAAACTAAAGAAATTTAATTAAATTTAATTTACTAATGTTATAAAAAGGTCATCTATAATATTGTTCTTATTTCAAGATGTAGAAATAAAACATCTTTGACAACTTTAATTAGAAAATTTGAAGTTTATTTAATTTTTTTTAATTTTTACAATTATATTTTTCCATAAGTTTAAGTAAACTCTTAATTATCATAAATATACTTTTTTAAATAAGAAAATCTAAGAACTAAAAATTAAATTATTTTTACTTTATGAGTATTTTTATTTTCTAAATTCTGTAGCAAGTTAATTTTTAATTTAGTAAAGTCTCAAAAATTAACTATTTAATTTTTCCTTAAAACTAGATTGTTTATTTTCAACTAACTCACCATTTAAATCCCTTTAAGAGAAACAATTTGGTATTTATCTTCAATAACTCACTGATATATTTTTCATAATTGATAATAATAAATAAATAAATTGGATTATAGAGAGCGTAGTCCTCTTGTTGCCGCGCAGCTCTTTAATTAATTTTATTTAATGTCGAAAAATAAAATTTTATGGGTCTCTCTATCCTTGTTTTCTCTTCCTGCAGTATGTCCCCGTAATTTTTCCTTCCAAAACAAATGATACAATATGCAATTACGGGTACATCTTCCCACAAACTATGATGAAGAAGGTTTTCTCCTGGAATTCAGAGTTCTCCACCTTGTCGAATCTTCCTTTTCTTGTTATTAGTTTCTCTTTCTCCGGTTTATTCTCCATCCGCGCTCATTTTTTCGCTACCTTCCTGGGCCTCCAAGCAGCATTCGAAGGAAAGGGCTTTCCACCCTATTTAAAATATATATAATAATAGAATTCCTAATTAAAAAAGATTTTCTTTTATTAAGATGGCAATATAGACATTTTAGTTTACTGAAGAATGAAGATATTTGCTAAAATTATTGAAATTATAATAATGCTAAAGTCTACATGATGTTTCCAACAAAGGAAGGTAATTTTTCTATTAACTAGAAATAGTTAAACTTTTTTATTTATAAATCTTTCTTTTATGAATTTTTGCTTATACAAATATTTGACTATGCTAGCTAATAAATAAATATTAATATTATGTAAAATATTCTCTTATAGATATCTAATTCAAATGCAACTAACAGAATTAAAAGATAGTAGAAGAGAAATAGAAAGTATAAAAGGTGATTTCTTATAAAGTAAAAGCAGAGTAGATTAAATTTAGCTACTGCTAATTCATTTTCCACAAAAGAATAATTACTAAATAGTCTAAGAAATTTACACTTTTTAGATTATTTTAAAGTAATTATTTAAGAATCTAAACAGTCAGAGAAATGAAGAAGGAGAAAATATAAAATTTAAGTAAAATAAGGAGAAATAATATCTTACAATAAATAAAAAATAATGAAATTTTGAAATATAATAAATAGAAAATTTATCAATAAGCTAAATTAAGAGTATTTCAGGAATCTCTGATATCCCTTTTTTATTTCAGAAGTTTTTATTTACAAAGTTTGAATAAAAGGATAGAAAGTTAGAAATAAGAATTAAAAAGAGGATGAGAACTGATGGTGCTTCTCTGATAAAACTTTCTAGTTTTATGGATAAGGTCAATTTCATATCCTATCGGTGAGAAGGTCCTTGGTTAGAATTAATCTCAACAAGCAAACAAAATCCATCCGGTTATCTACTCTTGATAGTAGCTTGAAGCTTGTATTTCTAAGTTATGGAACTTCAATGGAAAAGCTTATTAAAATATGCAGTAGGATATCCTTGTTATGTGCATCAAGAGAGTGTCCAGGATTATCTATCTGGAAAAGAGTTTCCAGTTCCTCGAAAGAGAAACATATTAAGTTTATAATTAGTTAAAAATTTTAAATTAATAAATTTTAAATTTAGTAAGTTATTATTTAATTAATAAATGGAACATTATGAAAGAAAGGCTTTTTCTACTTTATCTAATTATTTTAAGGATAATTTTAATTTAGTTTTTTACTAATTCTTTAAATGTCTTTACTCTTTTTTACTTCTAAATAATTTTTAAACATTAAAGTGGTAATTATAATACATTATATCTATATATCTTGATATTCATTTGTGAGCATTTAAAATAAGCCTTATTAAAAATATTTAGACTAATATTATTTAATTAATTTTAATTACAAGAGCTTGGAGATAGGAATTTCCTTTCCAATTAGTCGACCCTAAGCTCTCTTTTTAAGGAATAATGGAGATATCCTGTTGTGTTCCAAACACAGATGCCAGGGAGCTCCATCGCTATGAATAGCCAGGCTTCTAGCCCCTATCAAGAGTGGATAAACTTGAAGACAATGTTCCATTCAGAAAATGACTCTGGCCAGGGACTTTCTCAGCGACAGGAAAAGAACTTGTTTCTAGCATAAAACCAGAAAGTCTAGTCAAGAAGGCCAATCTCAGTTCCCACCATCTTTTCAATTATTATCCTTTATTTTATTAACTGTTTTATTTATTATTTCTACTATTTATTTAAGTATTTTGAAATTCTCATAAACTCTTTTAAAGCAATATAAGAGATTATTAATATTTTATTAAATCTATTATTTTACTTTATCTTCATAAAAATTAAAAAAAAAACATTTTCCAACAAAAATTTCTCTTATAGATAGATTAAAAATAATTTTTTGCAATAAGGTTTAATTCTTAGAAATAGCTTAAAAAAAGTTATAAAAATTTAAGATTTTCAAAGTTAAATTGTTTGTTATTTATTTTTAATTAATTTTTATTTTTAATTTATTAAAATAATTAATAGCTTAGAATATTTCTAGAAAACCTAACTAAATTGAATATGTAATAAAAATAATTTTCAAATAACAATAAGTTTTATTAACCAAATTCTCCATAAAAGCTTATATTTTCACCTATACAAGCAATACATGCTAAATCTCTATTAACTTTAGTTAATAATAGATTCTTAAAAGTATTAATAATTAAATTTGTAAACTGTAATAGTAGTTATTTTCTATAATTGTTTAACCTTTTAAGCATTATTTATTTATCTCTTTACTAAGAATAAACATTTATGGATAATTAATTTTTCTTTATTTTTTATGTTAAAATTATTTTATATAAGCATTAAAATATACTGTGATAGCTTTGTTTTTATTGAGCTTACACTAAGTTTTATATATTTATTTTTATAATTTAAATCATTGTAATTAAAGAGAGTCTTAATCAATTTATTGAAAAACTTAAGTCTGATTTAATTTAATAAAAAACTAAAATATGCTTCAGTAAATCAAGATTCCCAACCATTTAGATATATCTTAAGTTAATACATTAGTTTATTTTCATTTAATATTTTGACATATTCTAGTGTTTTTCCACAAATGTTTGATGAATTCCATTTTCCTCTTTTAATTTCATATAGCTTTAGTTCTCCTGAGTTTCTAAAGAAAAATATATAATCTCATTATACAATAGGCTTGGAATATATATAAGAAATTTCATTCATTTTTTCTCCATCATCTATTATTTATTTGAAGTCATAAGCAAAAGTTCTTCTTAAATATCCATCACTACATCAGATATAGCAACTTTATTCTTTCTTTGGATACGCAGCACTTTATGAACTTATATTCTTAAATTAAACTTATAAATGTATTCATTTCTATTCAATACTTGAATAAGTATAAATAGAATTTTAAGATTATCTTTTATCAAAGTCGAACCTGCCAAAAGCAATAAAATCTTCTTTTACTAAGCAAAGTCCAAACATTCTCAGTATTATTGGAAAGTCTTCGCAACAAGGAGCAAACTTGAATTTTTTCATATTAAAAACTTCATGTGATTTGGTAGTTTCTCCTCCTATTAAATATACTGAAGCTTTATCATAAAATATAGTCCCATGATGACTTCTGCTAAAAAAAGTTTCCAACTCTTAAGTTTTATATTAATCATTTTCTATTTGAAGAATAGTGAATCTTTTTGAAGTTTCACTTCCTCCAGAAATGATTAATAAGTTATCTTTTATCTATTCAACGTAATAATTATCCCTGTAAATTTCGGAAATTTCTTTTACTTTAGAATTCGTTTATAAGCCACTTCTAAAATTGAAGCAAGATAAAGTATTGGAAGAATACAGAATAGTAGAGTACATTTTAAACTATTAATGGCAAAGGTTTGGAAAAATTTCGTATTTGCTAATCATAAAATGTACTTTGCTAAATAGCACTCCAAGCTATTCAGCCTTCTATGATATTTTGCACATTTTTATAAAACACAACAACTTGATAATCAATTCTGACTTAGTATGAAAATCCTTTCTATAAAATAAATAAAAAATATCGAATTCAAAGTTGCGCTATTAATTAAATTCCTAACTATTTGATAGAAATTAAAATTAACTAAAGAATTAGAAGATAAGGACAAATTAATAAAATTCTTAATTAATAGCTTAAAAAATAAAATATTACTAATTTATTGATCCAACTAAATGCTAACGAAGATGATATTTATCAATTTTTTATTTTTTTACTTTTAAGTTCTATATAAGTTTCGAGAGGTTAATATAAGAAAAGAAATATCTCTATTGAAGTAAATCAAAATTATTAAAAATAGAAATCTTAAATTTCTTAGTTGAATTCTGAGCTACCAATTTTTAAAAGATAAAAAATAAAGAGCTGCATTAATTAATGCTTTAATAAATAAGCATAAGAAAGATCTTATAAAAAGCTAATTTAATAATTATTTTTTAATTTTATTATTTATCAAATAAAATTCTTACATTCGAACATTTATAAGTAAATAGTTAATAAATATTAGGTTGAGTTATTCTAATAGATGTTTATTTAGCTGCCAAAGTTTTGAATTAGCAAAATTTTTTTAATTTATTTAATTTTTAATTTTCCTTCTAAATTACAAGTAGATAGTTCTTTCTATCCTTATAATTATTTACTATGACTTATATTATATGATATGAGCTTGTAATTTAAAAAGACTTAGTTAATTAAAAATAAACAAAAAAGGAAAAGTTTTAAGTTTTTATGATTTTAATAATTTATTCATGCAAAGAAAGCTTATTATAACTAAAAAATACCAGATACTTATAGCTTATTTTATCTTAACTTAAAAGATTTTAAGAAAAGAAGGAATTTATTAATGATCTTAGTTTTCTTACTATGTTCACTTGCAATAAAACCATAGCGCTAAATAATAATTTAAGTTTTATATCAACATATTCAGTCTCTTCATTATCTAGGTTTTATTTGGTGAAGTGTTATAAATATCTACAATCAATAAAAAATTAGAAACAACCTAGCTATCTAAATTTAGAAGATTTTAACTTTGTAATTTAATATTTTTTTATAAATGTCTATTGATAAAAATTAACTAATATCTTGCTTTGATAAAAAGCAGAAGTCGCATTTTTTTTGTTTCAATTTTTTAATAAATTGCTGAGTTATAAACTTCGCTTCATTAACTTATATACAATTTTCTTTTGTATAAATTTAAAATTTATTAGATCTATTACTTAAATAATAGATCTGTTTAGTTAGTAAACTAAATTTAAATTATTATTTTATAAATAAAAGATATTTAATTATATAACCATATGATTCCTTTATTTTGTCAGCTGATTTTAAAAGAGTCAAACGATTTATTTTTACTATCTTTCTATTTAAAAAAATCAAAAGCTTTTAATTTAAAATTCATCAAAGCTTTTAAATCATTTCATCTTTTATCTAAAATTAATATTTTCTTCTAATCTAAAAAAAGCAAAAATAAAGTTATTAATCATTTGAGCAAAAAACTTGATTTATCTTTAAAAAGAAGCTTTTAGACTGATTAAAGATTAAATTAAATTAAATTAAATAATGTTCGCCTTTCAGCTTAATAAAATAATTTTTATGATATCACTCTCATTCTGAAACTCTTAGGTCTTCATTATTGTTTTTATTTTTTTTAGTTTAGTTTCTCTTCTTTTTGTATCTTAGTTCATTCTAAAAATAATTATTTTAAGTCTTCTTTATTCAAATATTACTAATGGATTTATTTTTCCCTCAATCATTCTTAAAATCAAGTTATTTGTTAATGTTTTTGTTTTATGCTAAACCATGTTTTTTTAATCTTAAGATCAATATCTTCTAGGATTTATTTATTCTTTTTTGCTTCTTAATTTATTAATATTTGATTATATTCTAGCATTTCTTTTAAATTTTTTTCTTTTTTTTATTAGTTTCATTGTTTTTTCTATATTTATTATTTCCTTCTTTTCAGATTTATGTTTATGTGTAAGTTTTATAATGTTTCTTGTATCTGAAGACTGTTTTCTTATATAATTTATCTGTAATACTAGCAATCAAAGACGTGTTCAAATTTTTCTTATTACTAACAAATGCATAGTATCTACTCTTAATCAATATGTCTTTCTGATAGATCAGCTCTAAAAAATATTAATTGCGTTCTTAGTCTATAAATTAATTTTAATTCTTTTATTAATTCTTTGTTTGTTGTTATATAAGTAATTTTTTAAAATTTAGTCTCATTTTTATATTGTTTATAAATTATTTCGGCTGTTTTCATATCTTATATTCTCTATATTGTTTCCTTGAAAAATTTTTTTAGTATTTTTTTTAGATTTCTTTAGTATAATTGTTTATGTTAAGATCTTTTATTTATTCATTGTTTATTTCATAGTATTTTTCAATTTTTTTAATGCTTTTTTAGACTGATTAAAGATAAAATAAATTAATTTTATATTTTTTCTTCTGTTTTCAAATATTTAATTTTATTTCCATCCTCGCTCTATAACTTTAAGATGAATTAACTTGGTATATTTACCAAATTACAGAAATAATTACTAAACGGATTTATAGTAATTTTGTTTTCCAAGTACCTTGTCATACTGAATAGAAGATAGCTTTAAAGTATAAAAGAAAATGATAAAACTGAAATTAATTAATTTTAAATTAGCAACTTTTATAAGATTTGAAATCAAAAAGTTATTTAACTTAATTAAAAAATTAAGCTTAAATAATTAAGGTTTAAATAAAATTATTTTAAAGGTATAATATTAGTTATAATTTTGTTAGTGTGTAAAGTGAAATCTAGGAGATTAAATATTCAGCTTGGTTAAATAATAATTTCTAATTTTAGATAGATTTAATTAATATTTAAGTTATTTCACCTTTATAAAAAGAAGCCCGGCTAACTCAGTCGGTAGAGCGCCAGACTCTTAATCTGGTGGTCGTGGGTTCGAGCCCCACGTTGGTCGTTTTTAATTTTATATACTTAGTAGGAATTAGCAAAATAGTTCCGCATCCGGGGCTTGAACCCGGGTCTTTCGGGTGAGAGCCGAATATCCTAACCACTAGACTAATGCGGATTTAATTTATTAGAAATGAAAATAATTTAAACATGCTAATAATAAAGAAAACTACTTTATCTAATTTTAATTATTTAGATTTAACTAAATCTTAAAATTTTTAAACAATTAGAACAAAATATACCTATTATAATTTGAGACTGATAGATTACTTATTTAAGTGCATTTGTTTTATTTTTGAATAATTATTTGAAAAAAGTAGAGTCTATTTTATCTAAAATTATTTAAGAATAACAACCTCTTAGTTTTTATTAAAAAGATTTAATAATTTGAATAAAGTTTAAATAAACATAAAGCTATATTAAACTGATTATTAAATAACGCTTTAAAGTTTTCTGGTTTGTAATAATTATATTAATTAAAATATTTTTATATTTAAGATCTATTTTATAAACTTATTAGCATAAAATGGAACATTTCTTTAAAAAGTGTCTCTTCTTAAAGGGATTCATCTCAGCCAAATTACGATCAGTAAATAATACTTTAAGATCTCAAAATTATGCAATAGAAATTTTAAACTTTTAAGACAAGTATAAAAGTTCGAAAACAGATGAATACATGATGAATAGAATAAACAAACAAAAACTGAGAATAAGTTTGCAGCGAATATCAGAATATATTAATTAAAAACAAAATTCAAAGCAATTGTCAGAGCTGATGGAAAGCATATTCCTCTAAAAGATATCGATGAACGGTCAGATGGATGTGGAATAACAACCTATGATAAATTTATTACCAATCGGAAAATAATTAGATGTTGATATTCAAATGGTCAGTCATAAAGTGCTAACTTGTTTCCAATTTAGACTAAAAGAAGAGAATCATAGAAAATTAATAAATAAATATATTCAGACTTTATTGCAATTAAGAAGGAAAAAAATACTAAAACTAAACAAAGAATCTCCATTTACTTAATATGCATTTTATGAATTCAATAAGAAATAATCGGGACTCTATATATCGGAAAATATTAGAACGAACAAATCAAAAATTATCAAGACATATGATAGACATGATCAAAACAAATTCGGAGTTAATTCTTTTATTTAGCAATAAATTTTTAATTTGTGATGAACCAAATATATGTGAAATCACGTTAATTAATTATTTTTCTTTTACTATTCTTAAAAAAGGCAAATTTTATACAGATACGTAAGGAGTCTATTCACAACAAGTGGTTAATGAGAATATATTAAGTATCCTTATTACGTAATATTTAATAGAGTCATATAATTCTAAATTTATTAACATTACAAATAGAATTACAAAATGTAATCAAATCTTAATTATATATATATAGTAAACTAAAAGTAATTAAATTTTAGCGTTCCCTGGATTTTCAACCAGGTTTTTGCTACCATTTTTTTAGCGTGGATGGATACCACGCCATTTTTTTTTGTGGATGGAACCACTGAGAATCTTCTGTCTTTTATAAGAATATCTTCTTCTTGTAAATTCCCGTTTCGGTGATTCAGAGTCTGCTAAGCATTCTTAACGTTCTTTGTTGTTCTTTCATCTAAATTTATCTTCACTGATCGCAATTTTGTAATAGGTGTCACTTTGATTTGCAATAATATCAATTTTTGATGGTCTTTTCTTGAATCTCTTCAGAAATACTTTTTTTTCAAGTTAATCGATTCTTTGGAGTAATTCTATATTAATCTTTTCGTCATTCTATTTTTCTTGGATGTTTGTTTATGTAGAAACTTTTTCAATAATCATATTTTGTTCTTGCTTAAAATTCGATTGAGATTATTCATATAGTTACTATTCCGTGACTAAATTATTTTAAATTAATTGTCGTCTTATTATTAGTAGCTCGTTGTTTTAATCTTCGATAGTATTCATTAGTTCTCTTATTTTTTCCCCTTGATTGTAAATTGTTTCCTAATAATTTTGTATTATTGTTTTCATTTAGTCAATTTATATTTAGACTTCTGATTATTTTTGTACTTTTACTGGATTCGTCTCTATTGTTCCAATTATAACTTTTCCTTCGGATGAGGAACTTGATTTATCTTCTTCTTGTTATTGTTTCTGCATTAGTTTCGCAGCTTTCCTTTTTGCGTTCTTAATTTGGTTTTTGGAAAGGCGAATAGATTATTCCATTTTTTTTTAAATTCAAATCTTAATTAATAGAACTTAAATGAATTAGGATACATCTACAAGAGAAAATTTGATTAGAAATAGAGATAGGATTGAAAATGAAAAGAGCAAAGGGAGGAGAGAGGAGTAGAGACTTATAAAATTTTATTTTTAATACCAAAGCAATCTGGTGTCCAGCAAGAAGAGGTGAAAATTCTCTATAATTGCTAAACTCAATTTATCCTTTAAACTTTAAATTAAATTAAATAATGTTCGCCTTTCAGCACTTAATTTATCCTATTATTATTTCTATCTTAATTAATAGAACAACAATAAGCAAAATTATTATTTAAATATCACAAGTTAAAGAAATTAATTTTTATCCTTCTCAAATTTAAATTATCTTACTTTATACATTTTCAAAACATTTTTATTTATCAACTTTTTAAATATTTTATAATTATGCTTAAATTTATAATTTTAATATGAATTAGAAGATAAAAAAATAAAGGAAAATTAATTTTAAGAAAGGTGAATTTATAAATTTGCAAAAATAAAA
Source organism: Loxodes magnus (assembly GCA_946699065.1). Taxonomy (NCBI): domain Eukaryota; phylum Ciliophora; class Karyorelictea; order Loxodida; family Loxodidae; genus Loxodes; species Loxodes magnus. The sequence goes on from CAMPDV010000445.1 coordinate 40,743, forward strand.
TAAAAATTAGATTATTTAAGTTAACATTCTAAAAGGTATCATAACTCAAAATCTATTTCATCTCGTTCTTGATGTTTATAACTATCATCATAATTTAATTTAATTTAATTTTGTTTTATTTTTGCTTCAAGCTTTTAATTGATTATTCATTTATTTATTTGCAACCTTATAGCTCTAATTTCTTAAGATCTTATAAATTGGAAAGTCTTAATTACATTCGTTTTAAAGGGGAAAAGCTTATTATGTAATTTTTTCATTTCTTTATAAGCTTAAATATTCTAATCTTTACTATACTTTTATTATCTCAATCATATCAGTATTTAATAAATTGCAGTTATCAAGACTTAGTCTATTTAATTACAATATTTGAGTAATTTCTTGTATTCAATTTTAACTATTAAATAAGCAATCAGAAAATTAAGCTTTATAAAAATTGGCTTCTTTCTCTAATAATTACTAAAGTTTCTTTTTTAATTTATTTTATTTTAAGTTATATTTGAGTGCATTTTCTGTTTTTTTAGAATATTATTTGTCATTCTTCATCTAAATCCTAATTATTTGATTGTAATATTATTTTTTTAAGTTATAGCAATCAATTCCTATTAACTTGTAATCTTCTTTCTATAATCCAAATTTTCTAAATTTATTGCTTCCAACTTAGGTGAGTTTTATAGCAATTTTTCTAAATTTATTTAATTAAAATTCTTACAATTAACTAGTCTAGCAAATTAAAGACTTGGGAATTGTTAAGAGAAAAGTTTATAAAAAGTTAAAGAGGATAATAAAATTTCTTCAAAGTAGATCTTTTTTAATTTGCTGGTATTTATTTTATCTAAGAGTGAATCAGATAAATTTAAAAGTTTAAGTAATTGTATTTAATTCAAGTTAGGACATAAATGGATAAATTAATAATTTTATTAATTTCAATTTCTGTTTAGATTTTAAATTCGCATTCCTCTTAATTATAGATATTGCTTAAGAATATTATAGTTCAGACTCCTATTATAGGTACATAATTCTTTTAAATTCAAGTTTAGATAATAATCTAATAAAAATGATCCTGTTATATTATTTGAGTAATCTATGTTAATGCTTTCTAAATTTTTTTAATTTTCCAGAAAGGCTAAGTTTTAGTCTTCCAATTTTATCCAGTGAAAATTTAATATTTTTAAATATTTGCATAGAGAAACGTATTGTAATTTTATATTCTTTATAGGTAAATTCAATAAATCTAGTTCTTCTAAAATATTTTAATTTCTATTTTTACTATTTTGTTCTCAGTACAAATATATCATTTAACTTCTTTTGTAAATATTAGCATACTTTATTAGCTAAATCTGATGCATCTATTAATAAATGTTTAATAGAAAAATGAGTTAATTATCTTAAAGCTCAGTTTAATTTGTTTCTTATATATTTTGCCTCTTTTTTGTTATATTTTTCTATGTATAAAGCTTCGTAATGGAAATTAGACTAATAGAAATATTTGTTTACTTTCTGTAATTAAGTCTTTAATATTTCTATTTTTCATATTCTATTTTACTTTCATTTCATAATTTAAACCTTACTCAAATTTACTCTACTTTGGATTAGATCATACAATTTTTGTGAGTGATAATTAAATGTTCTTAGCATATAATTTATAATGCTATTAGTTTAATTAAATAGATCTTTTGCTATTATATTTATAAAGGCTTAGCTAGAACAGATTGTTACTTGTTTATATTTTTTATAATATTTACTTTTATATTATGCTATATTATACTTTTAAAATCTAAATACCATTTTAGAGTTGTCCTTATCAATTAAACTTGTTGGCGACATTTATTGGTAACTGATTTTATTTTATGCCTACAGAGTAATAATTAAAGGTTTTTATATAATAAGACAGAAATAATTTTAGAGTGTACTTAAGATTTGAAATGATAATAGAAATAAACAACTCTGATTATAGACATAAATTAGAAGTTAATCATAAATATGTAAATAAAGTGGTTTAAGAGTACACTACATCTTAATAGTATTAAACTAGAGAAATCTTACTAATAATATTAGTAGATTAAATAAAATAGAAGATATAGATAGAGGATATTAATAAATAGGTAAAAATAAGTAGTTAATATATTAATTAGAATATAAAACAGGGTTATAAAGTATAGACTGAATAGTATGATATAATATTAGTAATGAAAAGGAATAATTATGAAGTAGTAACTTATAATAAGAATAATAATGCCAAATAAGCTAAATTCTTACATCTGCTTTAATCATATTATTACATTTTATAGGTTATAAATTAGGTAATTATCTATTAAAAATTTAAAAAATAGGAGCATCCATGTCGCAGCAACAATTTAACACTTTATTACATTTACAAGAAAGGCTGAATCAAACTAACTAACAACATGTTCATTTACTATTATTTAAGCTAAGTATTTCATAATTCATAAAACACACATTTTATGAAGAGGAGATCAGATCATTTCATATTATCCTTCTATTCAAAAATTACTGAAGCTATTTTAAAGATTAATAGAAAGAATAAAAATCAACACTTCTAGACATATTTTAAAAATCAAAGAACTATTATCAAGAAATCTAATACATCAGGAAAAAAAAACTATAGCTATTATCAAAATATTACCTAAATTATAAATTCACACATCTCCTTAATAGGAATCAATTTTTGGTTAATAAAGTGAAAAAAATGAGAAAGCTAGTAAAGAACTTAAAATATAATGCTATAATGATTAGTAACTTTAAAATAACTAAAGTAACTAAGTCAAAAATTAATAAATAATAAAACTTTAATTTAAGATAAATATTTAAAGTCGTCAAATGTTATATCAATCTCCGCTTATATCAAAAATTACACTCTATAATAAAAAATTTACATTACATTAAATTCTTTACATCCTAAAATAGAAAAAAGTTACCTAGTATAAATAATCTAAAATTAACATCTACTTAAACATTCTTTAATACATTATATTAGAAATTACTTTCTTTTCAAATCAATCATTACCCCCTATAAATAAAAATAATATTACATTCTATATAATTTTCTTACTAACTTAGGTAAAACAATACAAGCTCATATAAGCAAATACTAGCTTCAATAAAAACAAAACCATCTTATAATTATTTCTTACAATCAAAAATTAAAAAGATACCTAAAGTAGATTCTTACCGCCTGGGGTAATTTAATACCTTCTTATAATATTAAAAATACAAGCTATAATAGTTTTCAAATACAAACTGTGAATAAAAAATATCTTACATTCTATAAATATTTAAAATGACTTGCCCACTATAAATATTTAAAATATATTACATTCTATAAATATTAAAAATATCTTACTCACTATAAATATTTAAAATATCTTACTCCCTATAATTATTTAAAATATCTTACATTCTATAAATATTTAAAATATCTTACATTCTATAAATATTTAAAATATCTTACTCCCTATAAATATTTAAAATATCTTACATTCTATAAATATTTAAAATATCTTACATTCTATAAATATTTAAAATATCTTACATTCTATAAATATTTAAAATATCTTACTCCCTATAAATATTTAAAATATCTTACATTCTATAAATATTTAAAATATCTTACATTCTATAAATATTTAAAATATCTTACTATCTATAAATATTAAAAATATCTTACTCCCTATAAATATTTAAAATATCTTACTCCCTATAAATATTTAAAATATCTTACATTCTATAAATATTTAAAATATCTTACTCCCTATAAATATTTAAAATATCTTACCATCTATAAATATTTAAAATATCTTACATTCTATAAATATTTAAAATATCTTACATTCTATAAATATTTAAAATATCTTACTCCCTATAATTATTTAAAATATCTTACTCCCTATAAATATTTAAAATATCTTACTATCTATAAATATTTAAAATATCTTACATTCTATAAATATTTAAAATATCTTGCTCCCTATAAATATTTAAAATGACTTACCCACTATAAATATTTAAAATGACTTACCCACTATAAATATTTAAAATATCTTACTATCTATAAATATTAAAAATATCATACATTCTATAAATATTTAAAATATCTTACCATCTATAAGTATTTAAAAAATCTTACATTCTAAAAATATTTAAAATATCTTACATTCTTTAAATATTTAAAATATCTTACCATCTATAAATATTTAAAATATCTTACATTCTATAAATATTTAAAATATCTTACATTCTATAAATATTTAAAATATCTTACATTCTATAATTATTTAAAATATCTTACATTCTATAAATATTTAAAATATCTTACATTCTATAAATATTTAAAATATCTTACATTCTATAAATATTTAAAATGACTTGCCCACTATAAATATTTAAAATATATTACATTCTATAAATATTAAAAATATCTTACATTCTATAATTATTTAAAATATCTTACATTCTATAAATATTTAAAATATCTTACATTCTATAAATATTTAAAATATCTTACTCCCTATAAATATTTAAAATATCTTACATTCTATAAATATTTAAAATATCTTACTCCCTATAAATATTTAAAATATCTTACATTCTATAAATATTTAAAATATCTTACATTCTATAAATATTTAAAATATCTTACTATCTATAAATATTAAAAATATCTTACTCCCTATAAATATTTAAAATATCTTACTCCCTATAAATATTTAAAATATCTTACATTCTATAAATATTTAAAATATCTTACTCCCTATAAATATTTAAAATATCTTACATTCTATAAATATTTAAAATATCTTACTCCCTATAAATATTTAAAATGACTTACCCACTATAAATATTTAAAATATCTTACTCCCTATAAATATTTAAAATATCTTACATTCTATAAATATTTAAAATATCTTACTCCCTATAAATATTTAAAATGACTTACCCACTATAAATATTTAAAATATCTTACTCCCTATAATTATTTAAAATATCTTACTCCCTATAAATATTTAAAATATCTTACTATCTATAAGTATTTAAAAAATCTTACATTCTAAAAATATTTAAAATATCTTACATTCTTTAAATATTTAAAATATCTTACCATCTATAAATATTTAAAATATCTTACATTCTATAAATATTTAAAATATCTTACTATCTATAAATATTTAAAATATCTTACATTCTATAAATATTTAAAATATCTTACATTCTATAAATATTTAAAATATCTTACATTCTATAATTATTTAAAATATCTTACATTCTATAAATATTTAAAATATCTTACATTCTATAAATATTTAAAATATCTTACATTCTATAAATATTTAAAATATCTTACATTCTATAAATATTTAAAATATCTTACATTCTATTTTTAATAGAAATACCATCTTATTTTAATTTTTACCTCCTTTATTTGTTTTTTTTACTTGCTATATATTAAATAATTTACTTTCTTGATTTGTTAAATTACCAGCTTAACATAATTTTTTTACAATCTTCTTTATTTTTTACATTCTATATTTAGTTTTTACTCCCTTTCTTATATTTTTACAATCTTATTTATTTTATTACATTCTTAAATTTTATTTATTACTTTCTAGTTTTAAAAGTATTACTCACTTTTGATAAATATATTACGCACTTTTTTAAAATTTACTTTCTGTACATTATTTCAAACTTTCGTCGAAGTCATTATAACCTTCTTTAAATTTTCTTACTTTCTCCTATTTTTTATTATTTAATACTTTCTTATTTTATTATTTACATTCTATTATTATATTATTCACCATATTATTTTCTCATTATCTCAAAAACTAATTTTGATTAGTTACTTCCTATTTTTAATATTTACTTCCTAAATTTTATCTTATTATTTCACCTCCTTAAATTTATATTAATTACATTCTTTCAACTTTAAGTCTAGCTAAACTTCATCTTTATTCTCCATTTTATTTATTCTATGCTAACTATCTAATTTCTCTTATCCTCTATAAAGTTCATAAAAATCAGTGTCAATTCCTTCTAATCTTTCTACTTTTTATTTCAGTTATTCAATTGTTTCTCCTTCCTCTACATTTAAGTTTATTTCTTCTTTATTTTCACTTAAAATCTTGACTTTTATTAGTTTTGGTTTTTGCTAATAAGATAGCTCAATTTTAGTTTCTTCAAGACGAAGTTATTTATATTCTTGGTTACTTTCACTTGATTAGCTATTTTAGCTCATTAAATTTTTCGGATCATTGAATGAAACTTTTCTACAGTTTCTTTTTGGGCACTGATTAGAACCCTCTTTTAAGTATTCTTCAAGAATACAAATTTGGCATACTTGATGTCCACAAGGAAGGGTTACGGGAATTCGTATTTAAGAGTCGAAATGGATTAAGCATGAGCTGCACCTGTTAGATTCAGCCATATTGATTATAATGGAAGTGAATTAAAGCAAATAGTTTAAATCTATTTATGTTTAATTCTAAACAAAACCTTAAGAAAATAAATAAGTTATTAATAATTAGATAGTTATTAACTAGTCTAAAGCTATTATTCAGAAGCTTTTCTAAATTAAGAATTCATATATTAACTTAGGTAAACATTTAGCTATTATTTGATTCATTTGAATCCATCTATTATCAACACTATCTATCTATCTATACTTATTTAGTCTATCATTTAGAACTTTAATGCAATCAATATTGCTACTATCATAGCTTTTGTATAATATTAATAGTTATCTATTTATAAAGCTTTTACTTATAGTAGGAAGGATATACTTTTAGCATAATTAGTAGCTTTCTAAAGGATTATTTTGCTTCCTTAATTATTTTATTTTATTAAGGCCTTTCTACTAAGCTAGCCTTTTTAGTTTATTTTGCTATTTAGAAGAATTATATATAATGTCGAAACCTATACTTCATAGATGAGAGACCTTATGAAAAGATAAGATAATTTAAAGTTAATAGATTGAAGAGAGAATTTGATTTATTTAGAAGCAGATACAAAAAGTTAGCTCATAATTACAGCTAGAAGAAAGACTTTTATGCTAATAGATGCCACATCTTATATCTTAAGATAAAATCATACTTAGAATGTATAATGCTTTCTAATAATAATGACTGTATAAACTAACAACCGATATCAACGTGTGTTATCTAACTAGATAGACACATTAATGAGAGGAATAATTAATAAAAAGTAGATAATTTAAACAGAAGTAAGTGTAGAATCCATTTTATGTTTTTTAATTATTTATTTATTTAAAATAAAAGGGTTATATGAGTGACTGGTATGTAAATATTTAATCTCTATGAAGCATAAATAAATAAATATTTTACAGACCATTCTAAAGAAGATTTATAAGGAAATGATTTTCCAATGAAAATAACCATATAGCTGTTGGATTTTATTATATGAATACTTAGTTTTTTATTTGTTTTTGCTGTAGATAATTAAATCAAACATTACAATCTTAAATAAATTCATCAGCTTTCATTAAGTTTTAGATCTTCAGTCTATAAAAGATATACCGACTCTTATTCTACCTATTTTTAATATCTCTTAAAATTATACTGGGAATTTCTTTGGAATTAAGAGATTAAAGATATCTCTTATACTTAATCACATTAAATTTATTATGTAGAGTTCTTCAATTAATTAATATATTTTACACAATAGCAAACTATTTAATTAAAATTATCAAATCATAAGGATTTTTATATCTCTACTTTAGCAAAATTTTTTTATTTTATTCCCCTTTGAGATAGGTAGATAATCTTATTTACTTGTATCTTAAATATTAGAGATATTAAATCAGTTAAAATCTAGAAAATTATATGAATTGGTTTTAAACCTTAATTGCATAATTATGATGTCCCTTCTTACATTCTTTTTCCTTATTTATCTTTTTACTAAGCTTTAGAAATATTTAATTAGTTATGTTGAAAAATTATAATAGCAAATGCTTTATCTAAATTGATAAACTTTTTATGTGGTTTTTACTTTGAAGCTTCTTCTAATAGCTTTTACCATTCCTTAATGAATTGGATCTTTCTTTAAGAATATTAATGAACATAGTTTCTTATTTTCCTAGACAAATTTTAAGATAATAATATGAGAGTTCTAATTCTCTTTCTTTACTATTTTATAACTAATAAGGGATTTCTTAATAATAGCCTATTTATCTTAAATTGCTTATGAAGTTAATTTAATGAGTATTACTTGTAATGGGTATATTATATCCTAATATTCTTATCCCACCCCCTAATATTTCTCTAATCAACTCATACTTATTCATATCTCTTACAATCCTATAGTTCTAATTATTTCTATCTATCACCTTTAAAATTACTTGTATCTTCTAGCTAACAATTTAACTTTATTCTTTTTAATATCATTTGAACTTTATTTACTCAGTATTTCCTTACTTTTAACCTATAATTAACTAGCTTCATTATTTACAAATAAATAGCATTAAAGCATTTTTTAGCTTGCTTAAGTCAAACTAAAAACAGAGAAGTGTATTAAAGAGTTAAGCTTTAACTTACTCTTAAGCTAACAAGTTAGACAGACAATTTACCTCTCTTAATACTAAACTGTAACCTAAATAAATAATCCTTTATTTTCCAATTTAATAAATAAGAAGCTATATTATTCCTGCATTTTATACTCTAAAACAAAAAAAGAAAGTTAGTCAGTACCTATAAATAAAAGGATTATAGTTAACTATGAAGGGATAAGTGAATTAATATCTTTAGTTATTAAATAAGTTTGAGATTATATAACTATAACTAAAAGTATAAATGGATGTACTTTCTTTATTTATATCTCTATTTAATATTATAAGCATATTTCAAACTCTTAAATCAGATAGTTATTAAGATTATTATTTTCATTTTAACACTAAAGAGAGACTTTAAATTCAATCTTCTTAGTATTAATTTAAAATTAGAGTAGGCATTTCTAACTTAAATAGAGCCAGTATAGCAAGGATAATTTGTATTGATAAAATGAAAAATATAAGAGATTCTAATTATTGTCCATTAATTCACATTTCAAAGAGAAGAAATAAAATAATTACTAAACTGTTTATTTTATTATATTTATAGCAAGAAGCTAAGACAAAAGTTTATCTACCTTAATAAATTTATTTTAGTAATTTTTACAACTAAAATAGATCTAAATATGGTATGATTAAGTATATTCTTTTTCGCTTAAATAGTAAATGAAATGCTTAGTTAGTTAATTAATTCCTATTTATTAGGGATTTTCATTATATTAAGAGTATTGTTATTTAACTAAATTATGTTGAATGTTTTTTGTCCTATCTATTGTTATTAGTTGTAGTATGAAATTTAAATTTGAATAGAAAGCTTGTATATTTAAATCCTAGTTTGCACTCTTTTTTATGACAAAAGGTATTTGCTTTAGTTATTTTAAATTGGATAAATAAGTTTTTTTTATTTTTTCCTTCAGAAACCTTAGTAAGTTTAAAGCTACATTGAAAATAAGCTTTTATCACATAGATATTTTAATGCATAGTAAAGATAACTTTACATGCTCTAACTGATCTCATATTTTAAATGATATCAAACTTCAAAAACTTTACAAAAATATATCTCAGAGGCAAGATTAAAAGGCTTTAATAATACTGACCTTTCTCTTAATGATCTACCTTAAAAGCTTTAGAAAAGCAAAATGTTACTAACTAATAGAATCTCTAACTCATCAAAAAGACATCAAGTCAAATAGTTTTAGATTTATAGATTCAAATTAAGATACATAGATAGCATAATGAAGGTTTATTTGTAATTTTCTTATTTTAAGATTCTGGTAAAATGAAGATTTTAAATCTTCTTATGCTTGCTAATTTAGTTAAGTCGATGAAGGTTTATATCTCTAGTGATGAGTATATAGAGATGACTTAAGTAAGATAACTGCGCATTGTATAAAATAGTGATTGATAGTCCGAGCGAAGAATTAAGATTTTAATGAAATTGTTAAGTTAAAGACTAAAAATAGATTTCATATAATGAGGCAATCAAAAAAGAAGTAGAATAAAAGTGTCATTTCTTTACATCTTCCATTACGTTATAAGGATAGTAATTTGCAGTTTGAGCATTCTTAGAACTTGATGTATGTGTCTATTTCAACAACCGAAAATAAACCTCTGATAAAGTGTACTTAAATATAACAAATAATAAGGTATCTCCAGTTGCTATAATGATACGAATAATGAATATAGCAAAAATAAATCCAGCTAATTTTTTATAATGTATGGAGTTACTTCTAATTCAAGTTTAGATATAAAGACAGCTTCTTGATACCATAGTTCTGGTAGATTTTAATCTGCTATCTTCTTTGCACTAAATTGTTTATATAAATTAAGGCATAAGAACTAGAGTAAGGAAATTATCATATATTAACTTTTGAAGTATAAAGAGTGATCAAGTGTACTAGCCAAAAATAATCTATACAGTGCTTCTCAAGCTGAAAATTTTATAGTAAACTCTCAAAAAGGAAAAGCATGAGATGCCTTATTTACTCTAAAGCGTGATGATGCTACTGATTTAGATGAAGATTATCCCTTAAGATACCAGTTCTTTTGTATGGAATCATTCTATCAAGAATTTCCTTTAAATTTGATGAAGAATATTAGCACTAAAAGCTTTTAGTTATTTAAGTACTCTTAATTTTTCTCCTCTAGATTTGAAACAGTTTTTATGATCCTATCCTAAAAATAGTGAAGCAAGAATAGATGGCAATAGCAGTTTCAAGTTACTAAGAAGTAAGACTAAACATAACATCTGAAAACCTGCAGAGTTATATAGACAGTATCTATCAATGTCTTAACTAGCAAATAAAGTACCAAATATCCTAAAATTAGACGTCTTTGCTTACGTAGATAATTAAACAGTTCTAATATATAAATCTTAACATTGAACAAGAAGTATAAGCTAGTCTAATAACTAGGTGAAGTACCTTTAAGTAAATAAATAATCATACTTTTACATAAAAATTTCTAAAATCTAAATTTGATAAATCTTGTAAATAATTCTTCTATTCTATGAAAGAAGAAAGAAATTCCTACTAAAGAAATAGAGTTACGAGACTCGAGTCTTTTCTTTTTTATGATCTGAACCGTTGAAACTCTAAAGGAAAATAATGATAGTAAAGGAAATTTTTCTGTCTAATTATAAGCTACTCAATGATATTAAAGGATGTTTTTTAGTAATCTTTCTATTTGAAGAAACATTTCATGTGAAATAGATGATTTGAGTTATATCCGTTATTTAAATCTTTCTGTTTATTAAATATCTGAAGAGATAGATTCTATATAAGAAGAGTAAACTGAAGAAATTGAAAATCGAAGTTGAAAATGTTCTATGCTATAACCAAACTTAAACACCTTCGAATGTAGTGTGCCAAATGTGAGATATTAACGAATAAAAATGAGATAACGGAACATTATGCTCAATAGTAAAAATCCAACTAGCTAACTATTATAGGTGTAAATTGTAGTTAGTCAGGACTTATTATACTCGCTTCAGTTGTATAAGAGGTAGAAGAATAAGAAAATGAGGAAAAAATGAAGATAAGCAAGATTAAGAAAATCAAATTTAGGAAGAGAGAAACGAAGAAATGTAAAATTATAAAGAATCAAACTTAGGACTGGACTTAAATGAAAAAAGAGAGGGTAATGGAAATTAGTCAAGTTATAAGCATCTAGTTCTTGCTTAATCATTAATAATCTCATGCTTTATATTTTTCAATTTATATATTTATAATTCTGCATGTAATGTCAAAGAAAAAGAAAATTTAGATAGAGTTTTATATTTTAGTTCTTTAAAGCGACCAAAACTATCCCAATGAACAATTAATGTTTTCATGATAGTTCCTTGATTAAAGATTCAATCCCAAACTCTAAAAAAAATTTCATTTTGTATATAGATTTTACTATTGCTTCGTGATGCTTTCTGGTAAACCTTATAATTGGTACTTAATAGAAAAATTATGGCTAAGATTTTAGATTTACGTTTTAGTAGGCTTAGGAATGCCTGTAAGGAAGTAGTTTGCCTAAAGATTCTAATATAGTATGGTTTAAGAAAATCTAGTAGGCTATTATATTAACTTCTTTATTTTATTCTTAAATTCCATTTCATGCATTTTCACGTTTTTTAACACTGAAGAAATTATTTTTGACTATCTTGTCTCTTTATCAGCTAGTTTTTCTATTATCTCTATTTGATCCTTTATAGTCTTTTTATTGCGATATAATGCTCAAAAAGATACTTAGACTGCAAATGAATAAAACTATATCCTAAATATCATAAGCAGTTCATCCTCCTTAAGATGGTAATTAGATGAAGGAAGGTTAAAATGAGAAAAGGAAGTGACTTAACTATCCTAAAAGTAACTTCAACATCTATGTTATGGTTGAAGATAACCCGACTTACTTTAATAAAGACACTTTATAGCATAAATAAATAATACATAACGTGATGTTAATGAATCTTATATACATCGGTAGACTAAAGACCAATATATGAGTAATTACTATATCAATGATGATGGGTAGATAAAGAGTAAAGCAGAAAAAGAGACAAAACAATTATTTCTTAAAAATAGTAAAAAAGAAAACTCGAAGATTAAAAAGAAATTTCAAATCAGACTGAAGACACATTAACTATTATGCAAAATTAAGAAGAAATTATCGTTCCTTCTTACTCTAGTTATTTTCCTTTAAATCTATATTCTAAAAAGGAAATTCAGAGAATCATTCAATCATTTTTATCATTACTTAAAAAATTAATGATATTAGGGCTTCTATTATCTTCTCTTTAATTTAATAGAAGAGCACTTTTAGGTTTGCAAGAAAATCCGTTTAAGTTTATTTCTTTTTTTAGTAAGTTTATTATGATTGCTGACTAAGCATTTCAGACTCTTCTTATTTTGACTTAAGTTCTTCGATTACTAAAATCCAATATGGTCTTTTTGATACATTGATTATCAAAATCTTGATTTTTTCTCTTAATTTGTCTTCAATTTAAAAATTACTTAACTAAGATACCTATAAAGTTCAAATCTCCTAATGATATGAATGTGGCTTTATAAAGTATATCATTGAGTAGCTTTACACTTTCTACTTGTTCTTAAACCCAAACATATATTAATTTCTCCACTAAATTTAGAACAATTTTAATCTTTAAATATTCCTGATAAGCTACAAGTTCTTAAAAGTTTAGACTAATTTCTTTTCTCTCTTAAGCAAGTACTTGTCATTTAATGGTTAAATATATCTTTCTTTATATCATAACTTCAATATCTAGACTCATATTTAAATTAAATGCATATGTTAAAGATCTATTCCTTTCTATCTGTAATTAACAACCTATTAGGGAAAAGTTTATAGTTGACTAGATAGATACTAATATATTAGCATTACCTTAAAATGTTTGTGTATTATTATCTTTAGCATCTTCTATGATTTTAAGCTTTTAAATAATCCTAACTTATTTACTTCTTTCTCAACCTATTTTCAGAAATTCTAGATGTTCTATCTACTTACTAGCATTCTCATGATCTTGATATAGTTTTTTGGATATAAATATTGATTTAATTAGAAGCTAAGTCTTATTTGTTCTAATAGCTATATCATGGTATGTAGAGTATAAATAGGAATGGCTATTGATTAACATCTTAGCAGCACTATCATTTTAATTTCTAACTTTAGAGCGGAAGCTACTTAGATATTCTTTTCTAACTAGTAGCATAAATTTACAAATATTTATTGTTATAAAGAAATAAACCAACAAATAGAAATCAATAGGATAACTAGCATTTTCTAAGTTTGGAAACAGAATAAAAATAGAATAAAAGAAAAAAGATTGATATTAAATTAAAAGTAGCTATATAATAAAAACTATAAGTGATAAATATAATTAGCAATAATTAATTGAAATATAATAGATATGTATTATTATAAGTAAACTATTACAACTACTATACAAATCTTAATAATATAATAATCATAAGTAAATAGTTTAAATCTAAATAAGACTAAAAGAATTAGATAAATAATAAACTAGTAAAAGGTAGTTAAATGAGAAAGATCAATTATAATAAAATACAACGAAGCTCCCTAGAGCTACAATATAGATCTCAATCAGAATCTAATAATGCAAGTGTTCATATAATAAAGTAGTTGATCTGAAAAATTAAAAAAACAAATGAAACCAATGAAAGTTTTAACTAAGCTATAAAACTAAGCAATGCCAATCTAATCTACTTAAAAATAAAGGTTTTTCCCTCTAAAAATTAGGAAATTATCATGAAGGAATGTAATTTTTCAATCAGCCATTAACTTGATAATAAATACGCAGATGCTTTTTATGATAAAGGTCTTTCTCTTCAAACCAAAAATAAGAATCAAGAAGAAATATAAATTTCCATAAAGTAAACTATTTAAACACGAATCTTAAATTTCATCGAAAAGAGTCTCAATAAAGTCGCCAATAAAAGAAAGAAAAGCAGAAAAAATGATAAAGAAGTTCTTACAGTAAAAAAATGGGAATTAAGAGGTTCGAAAATGGACAAAATAAATTTGATTCTGATAAGAAATTCTAGAGAAATTGCAGAAAATAGCTTGTGACAAATTGGAACAACTAATCTGATAGATATCAAAAACTGTATTCCCTGCTGAAATAACCAAAGAATAGAGTGATAAAAAAAGAAAAGTTAAGATTAAGTGAAGAGAAAATGCGCAACTAAAAAGCTTACAAAATTAAACTAATAAGTATAGCAAATAAAACTTAAGAGTTAGGTGTTTAAAATATCTTTATAATAAGAAATTTAGATCAAGCTGTAGAAAAAGATATTCAATATAAAAAAGTAAATTCAGCTTACTAAGCAAAGTTTTGATGGCTGGAGGGCAAAAGTCATTTTGTGCTGTTTTGTAAAGGAAATATTGATGAAGAAAAAAATTTAAATTTAAATCTAAATAAAAAGGTTGTATTTTAAGAAGACTGTAGTGTAATATCATAAGTTAAAAATACTTCAAAGAAGAAATATAATCTGAAGCATGCTTCTTTATAATTTAGATTTGAAAAAAAAGTTAAACGTTTCAATACAGACAATATTTTTAAAAGATATTAAATAAATTTTAATTGAATGCTTTTAAAAATTAAAAGTAGAAAAAAAAGGAGTCATCAAAGGAAATTAAAATAAAATAAAGTGCAAATATAAGAATTGTTAAAAAAATTAATGAAAAAAAACATATTAAAACTAAAACTGTTAGTTTTTTAATCGAAGTTAATTTTTAAAATAAATATAAAACATGTAAAAAAAATATCGAAATATTTTAAGAATAGTCAAAAATGAAAAAAAAAAATGTCAGAAAAATAAGAAAAAACTAAAAAAAAAAAGATTATTGTAAAGATATAAAAAGAAAAAAAATTAAAGAGTTAAGGAATAAAAAATCAAGTTCAAAAAAAAAGGGGAAAAACATGATGATTTTGCCTCGTCTTTTAAATTTATATTAAAAAAAATCAGAATAACAATACCAAAAAAAATTTTCCGCTTTTTTATAAAAATATTCTTAGTATTCAATAAGCTTACGCTTGCTTCAGGCCTTAAAATGTTGCAATTTAATTTTTTAAGCTTTGGGCTGCTTTTGATTTATTTTAGCTTGCTCTAACTAAGCTTTATGCCTTTTTATGTTAAAGCTTCTCTTTCACCTTAAGTTTCAGCTGCCTCTTCCATTACTCAATACTTCTGCTTTCTGATTCTTATTGGTCAGTTTTCTTTCAGGCATCCCAAAGCTTACGCTTACTTCAGGCCTTAAAATATTGCAAATTTTTCTTTATTTTTAAGCCTTGGGTTGCCTTCCATTTATTTTAGCTTGCTCTAACTAAGCTTTATGCCATTTTATTTAAGCAGCCTTTTTCTATTTTTTTTTAATCTTGGCTTATTTATTTCATAACATTTCTTCTGGCTTATATTCATTTTTTTATCATTTTTTTTTTATCTTTGAATTTGCAATGTTTTTTTGTCTTCTTCAGCTTTTACATAATTTTATAAGTTTTTTCTTTTTTGCTTTCTTTTTAGTGCTTTTTTTTAACTTTTTTGATATCGATTTTCTAAAAAACGAATTTTTTTTCTGTTTTGTTTTCGTTTTTAACGAAAGATATCGCAGACTCATATTCTTCTTTTCTGCAATTTTTTTTAATTTTTTTTTTAATATATGTTCTCTTTTATAATAAAATTTTTTCTTTAGCAATCTTGTTTATATTTAGGGTATTATTTTCTTTTTAATATTTTTAATATTTTGATATTTTTAAGTTTTGCTTTTTTTCTTCATGTTTCTGATTTCTTTTTAGAGTTAGTTTTTCGTATTCTAATCTCTTTTTTTTGAGTTCTTTTTTCTGTTTTACACAAATATAATTTTTTCTTTTATTTGTAAGATCTCTTTTTTTGCATGTCATAATTTTAAATTAAAGTATTCTTGATTTACTTGTACTTTGAATGAGAATAGTATATGAAATTAAAAATTTTTATTTTTTACTTTCGATTTCTCTTTTAGACTCTTTATTAAATTTTTATAAAGTTTTCGAAAGTTCTTTTTTTAAGTTTTCATTCAGTTTTCCTTAATTTGATTCTTATGTCTACTTCAAACTATTATTATTTACTTTTCTTTATAATGTAATCTTCAATAATTAATTTTTAAATTTGGGGATTTTCATTGATTCATTTTTAGATTATTTTTTTTTCATTTTTTGTTGACTTTATTTTTCTTTTTTAATTCATATTTTTGATTTGCAAGTATTTTTTTAGATTTGCTAATAAATTTTTTATGTTTCCTTTTTTATTTTTTTTTCAATTTTTGAAATTTGCTTGTTTAAAATTTAAAATTTAAGATTTTGGCTATTTTTTATTCTTTTTATTTCAATCTTTCTATTAATTTTGTTTTAATTTTTTAATTTAGACATACAATTTTTTCAATTAAGGTTATAAATTCTATGTTTTGTATTTTTGTATTTTTTTGATTATTTCATTAACATTTTCGTTTAAAATATTTTTATCTTATATATTGTTTTTTTTGGCTTTACTATTACTTACTTTTACTTTTTTAAAGTGATTTTTTTTATTTATTTTTAAATTTTTTTTAACTTTTTTGTAAAAATATTAAAACTTTTTTTCTTTAGATTGGTTTTATTAAAATGTATTTATTTTATTTTATTAAATGAAATATAATATAAAATTATAAATGCTTTACGTTTTTCATCCAGCGTTTAACAGGTTTAAATTTTTTCCATTGCTTTTTATTTTTAAAATGAATAGAAAAAGAAAATATTTAATATAATAGAAAAAATTAATTTTAGTTTAATAAAAGATATATTCAACTTAAAGAAAAATATACGTAGGAAAAGATTAATTTAAGATATAAAGAAAGAAGAAAAGGTAATTTGATATAAATTTAATCTAAAGCACTGTCTTCATAAAATTTCTTTATAATCCTACTTTTAAGCTTGATGCTAATTATAAAAAAATATAAAATCAAGAAATTTGAAAGAAATTCTAAACATCCTTTAAACCTTTTTAAATAATAAAATGCACTTTAATTGTATAATCTTTGAGAGAAAAGTTTAAAAATATAAAATTTGTATCTAAAATTAAAAAAAAAAATCGAAATATTGAATGAAAAAACATTAAAAATTAGAATCTTAAATAAAAAGTTAGAGATACTATTGAATAATAAGTCTCTTATTTTATAATAAAACATAAAATATATTTAATTAATGGAAAAGTTATTTTATATTCATCAAGTTAAAACTTAAAACTTATTAATTTTTTATAAAATAATTTATGTGAAGAAATGATAGAAAATTTTTTTATTCTCTTTTGCTATATCTAGACTGTTCTTAAAAAACATATTTTTTTAATTATCAGAATTCTGTTTAATGAGAAATGAAAGTCTTAAAAAAATTATCAAAATAATCCAATATGTTAAGAAATTATTTTTAGATTTTTTATATTTACTCCTTCTTAAATGTAATAGTTTAATAACTTCTAATAAATGTGATAAAATTTCACTATAATTTCTTTTAATGAAGAAGAGGAAACTAATAATGATATAATTAGCATTTAAAAAATTAAGAAAAAATTATCAAAAGTATATCAATAGAGAATAAAACCAAGAAATGAGTCATAAATAGTCATCCAAATACTTGAAAAACTCGCCCACGAAGTAAAAAAGAGAAAAAATGCCTAAAGTGAAATAATCAAAAATCTTGGGTTTAAAAATAAAAATACTAAAACACGAAAATTTACGGTAATGGTACTTGAAAACTAAGAAAGTAAACAAAATTTAGAACAAGATTCAAATTAATCTATTAGAATAAAGCTAAAGTGCTACACGATTATAATTTTGAAAATTTTTAAATTCCAATTAACTCCTAACTATGGTTTAAGAAATTTCTCTGACAGTGAATGTGATAAATTGGAACTAATTTCGATGTCAATTGTAGCAATATTATGACGAAAATTGTTACGGAAGCCTTTATTGCTTTAAAATATCAAATAAATAATATAATTATAGAGCGTGTAGCACCTAGATGGCGCCCATTTCTTTCAACATTAAAAGAAAGTTTTCTCGTGCTTCTTGTAGTCATTATAACCATCCAATGAGTCATGTCAACTTCTCCAAATTAGAATCTGTTTATTAAAGATTATTCTCAAATCTTGAATCAAATACTCGAGTCTTCTTGAATAAGATAAAAATAAGAATTAGTAATTAAGCCATTAGAAGGCCCGTTAGTCAAATGTACATACTGATAGCGAGGACCCCTGGGTAAGTTAGATTTGTTTCTTCCGAGCTTTTCCACCTTTCCCCCAGGTGATATCTAGTGCGTGATTACTCGCAATACAGTATAAACTGCAGAATACACTGCACCAGATTACATACTAGTTTTTCTGACCACGGCCAACATCCATATATTCATTAAAAAAAGTAACTCATAATTATGATATTATAGCTTAAACTATTGCTTATGCAGCTTTAGTTGGATCATTATTAACCGCATTTTTTTAATTTACTTCTGTAAGTTTTATTTTGATGACTAAGCTCACGTTCATTCTATTATTTTTACTAAAAATTTAATTTTATTCAAGGCTTTTGCAAAAGTAAAAATAACAGAAATCAAAATGGTTAAATTATATGAACTTTTGAAATAAATTTTTATTAAATTACTATTAGTATTTTAATTAAACTTAATAGTTTTCAAAATTGCTTAATCGGTATAAATTATAAATATATCAAAATTAAGTTAAAAAATTAACATAAAATAAGTATAAAAAATGAATTTATTAATTATCTAAAATTATATAAAAAATGGAGACCAGATGGAAATTGGCTGTGGAAGTTTTTTGCAATCTAGTAAGCGGAGGTGCGCAATTAATACTGAACACCAACACTGTTTGGAAGCTTTCAGCTTTGAGGACAAAATCATTCCATTCTGATCTCATCCTTTCTAGCCTTTCTTGAGGAAAGGTAAGTATTATTTAAGTGGTATCGTAGAGAGAAACAAGAAATTAAACCATTTTGTAGATTCATTAAATTCGAAAGAAGAACCTAATTAAATTTTAATTAATATAATTTAAAATATTCTTAAAAAAATAAATTATAAGTTTAAAAAGAAGTAAAAATACAAAAGGCTAAAACTTTAAAAAAAATTAATTTATATTAATATTAAAAAAATTAAAAAATCTAGTAGATATTATAAAAAATTAAGTTGAAATTATTATCGTCATCTTAAGTTAATTTTAATAATAGAAATAAGTGAGTGAAACATGTTAGATCATTATAAAAAATTTCATATTTAATCTTAAATTAAAATTTTGAAATTTCAATACTCTTTTACATAATCTTTATGAAATTATTATTATTTTATGATTTAAAAATATTATTATACTAATTATATTAGCATAATAATATATGTCTAATTTAAAAAAATTTTGCTAACATTTTAACATAAATTTAGCAACTTAAATTTTTTAATTTTGTTTAAATCGCCATAAATATCCAAATCGTAAGAAAAACCAAAGTAAGTAAAAAATTTATATGCAGTATTAATAAAACAAATAGAATATTGTATAAAATTTTATTTATTAAGGAGGTAATTTCTTAATCACTTATATAAAAAATAATTTATTTATTTGCAAAAATAAATTCTAAGACTTTCTTTGGTTTACATATAAATATAAGGACTTATTTAAGATAATTAGGTTTACACGTTAGATTTGTATTTTTTAATAATAATTTAATCTCAAAAGCTAACTTTAATAGAATAATTTAGTATAATATTAAAAATGCTATAATTAAATATTGAAAAAAGGGGAATGGTAAAAGCAGTTAAATTCAAGTAATTATTTTGGTTATTGTACCCTTTAATTGGTGTATGAGGCGGTGTGCTTTCTTAACTATTTTGGGAATATGAGATTTAGATAAAGAGATTTGGAGTCTAATATTTCGCAATATTTACAATGGATTGCAGATCCGATGATGACTTGGCATTATCTACAAATTAGACGTAGAAAAGATTAATTCTCAAGCATAAATTCTAGTGTGGTAATTATGTGTTGTATTTAAGGCTTTCTTGATTCCGAAATTGGGTTCTTAAGCAAAATTAAAATTTTAATATTAATTTTAATATAAAATCTATAAATTATTTTTAAATTTAAATAAAATTTCATTAAAATTATTTTCTAATGCTTCAAGGGCATATTATTAATTATATCCACTTCAAGACCGAAAAATCTTTCATAAGCATTCCCTCCAAGATCTTTGATCCACCTAGTGATCTATCTAAAATTAGAAATAAAATCAGATAATTCAAAATCTTACTCTCACTGTTCTTTAATCGTACAAAAATATTATATTTTAGCAATTATATAATCATTTGAGATTTTTATTATATTTTTTATCTATTATTAACTTTAATAGACACTTTATTCTATAAATATTAAGCTAGAATACTGGATTTCAGATTTTTTATTGACTAAAAACAAAAAACATTTAGAATTTTTATTTAAGTAACATGAAATATAATCTTTTTGCTTTTAACAAAAAGAATTAAATTATAAAAAAGCTATAATTTTTGCTCTTTTCAATTATAAACAGTTTAATTTTATTATTTTCCAGTTCGCCATTCGTAATTTTTTAGCATAATTTGCTTATTTTTACCTCAGTTAAAACAGTTATTTCATTAATGATTATAAAAAAAATTTAACAATCTTTCTTTCAGATTTCAAAATTTTGCATAACTTCCACACCAAAAGAAATAAGAAAGAAAGTTATAGAGAATTATTTAATTATATAATATAATTTAAAAGATGGTGGGAGCTGAGATTGACCTTCGTGACAACACTTTCTGGCTAGGAAAAAGTTCCTGTCTTGTCGCTGAGAAAGTCCCTGGTCAGAGTCATTTTCTGAAGGGAACGTTGTCTTTGAGATTATCCGCTCTTGGTAGGGGCTTGAAGCCTGGCTGCTCATAGCGATGGAGCTCCCTAGCATCTGTGCCTGGAGCACAACAGGATATCCCCGTTATTCCATAAAAAGAGAGAATAGGGTCGTATAACTGGAAAGGAGTTTCAGTTCCCAAAATTCTTTTAGTTAAAATTATTAATTTAATTATTTAGTATAAAATTTATCACAACACTTTAGAGTTTTCCGTTCGATTATCAATATATCTCAAACATATTATGCAAAAACTTTTTCCTATTTACGCTTTTTTTAAAGAAATTCAAAGCATTATCTTACCATATGCCCTTTACATTTGCAGTATCAGCACCTCATTATTTTTCTACAAGGAGATTAGGATTCTCATAAATTGACGTAGATATAATCATTAATTATAATAATTCGACAATAAGTTTCATTTCTAAAATCTCAAGTGAATAAAATTGCAAGTTTTGTAGAAGTGATAATAATACACATGAGTTTCTTATTCTTTTAATTTTAAGACTAGAACTAATCAAGAGAAACAGTTTGAATGCCTATGTTTTTTATCTTATCATCTTTAAGCTTCTCTTTTAAGCTACGATTTAAAGTCACATCTTTAATTATTAAAATCTTCTGAATTTCGATGAAAAAATTCATTTTTTACTTAGATATTCATATTTCTGATCTCATTCTTACTTTTTAAATATCTTTAAACTAAGGCCTATCCTTCAAATCTTTTAGTTTCTTTCTGTAATCAAATGAATCCAGTTTGCCTTAACTATACTTTTCCATATCTTATTAAAACTTCTCTCTAAAGCGCTTCTGAAAATTCACATCTTCCAATATTCAAATCTTCTTTCCTTCAATGAAAAAATTCAATTTTTACTTAATTATGTTTTTTCTCTGTCTTGCTTCAAATTTCTTTCTTAAGCTTTTTTTTAAGTAATATATTCGCTTATTCTAATTTCTATCTGTTGATTTATTCATTCAGCTTTACTTAGTTAAGCCTGATCTCTTTCTTACTTCAGACTTCACTCTTAAGTTTTGTATTAAATTTATATCTTAAAGTATTCTTAATTTATGTCTGTCAATGAATGAATCTAGTTGATAAATAGTTAAGATTTATCATTTTCTTACTTCAGAATTCACTCTTAAGCTTATTATTAAAGTCACATCTTAAAGTATTTTAAAATTCTGACTTTCGATATTTTCATTCAGTTTTTCTTAATTATGATTTTCCTTATTCTATTTCTTACTTCTCTCATAAATTTATTATTATAATCTGATATTCAAGAATTCTGTTTGAAATTCTTGAATCATAAGTGATTAATTTTTAGATTATTTTTTCAACTTAATTTTCTTATTTTTATTGCTTGTTTTTAATTTTACAAGTTTTTCTATCTAGATTTTTAAATATCTTTTTATATGTTTTTTTATTAAATATTTTCATTTTTTTTGCCATTTTTATTTAAAATTTGATTGTTCAATATTTTAATATTTTGGCTATGGTTATTTAATATTATTTTTAATCTCTTTTCATTTTTTTAAATTAAAAATAATATTTTTATGCTT
Organism: Loxodes magnus; assembly: GCA_946699065.1. Taxonomy (NCBI): domain Eukaryota; phylum Ciliophora; class Karyorelictea; order Loxodida; family Loxodidae; genus Loxodes; species Loxodes magnus. Next base: position 63,826 of record CAMPDV010000445.1, read on the forward strand.
GGCTATTACTTAAAATTTCTTTTTCCTACGTGCTTTTTATAATTTTTAAAAAATTTTTTTAAACTTTAGTCGAAAATTTAAAACTTAATTATTTTAGGTTGTTTTTTTTTAATTTATTATATTTATTTTCTTTATTAAAATAAAATTTAAAATTAAAAAGGTTTTGCGTTTTTCACCCAGCGTTTAACAGTTTTAAATTTTGTTAATGCTTTTTAGCGAAATATTATTTTAGACTTCACTATATTTGTTTTCCTTTAATCAAATATAAGTCATATTTAATCTCCTAAAATAATTCCTTTAAACTCTTGTCTTCAATTTAATTTTAATATAATAATCCTTTTTAATCTATTTGATTATAACCTTCATATTAAAATAAATTATATGAAGAATCTCTATAATTCTAAAGAAGTGTTATATCAATAATACTTAAAATAGTAAATAGATATTTAAGCATGTATAAGTTATATAATAACTTTAGATTAAGAATTAAAAGAATAAATATAATCAATTCATTTCCTATTAATACTTATAAATCTATCATAAAGCGTTTATCATATCTTATCTGTCTATTAATTAAGTGAGTATCAAATATCTTACAAACTATTATATATCAATAAACCTCCAGTTTCATAATCAAAAAAATAAACAATAATAAACTTTAAAGGTATGTCTAAATAAAAAAGTAGTTTACTTAATAAAATTATTAACCTTGCTACGTATCTAGTTATCTCTAAAATGAAGTTTAAAATATTAATGTTATAAATTATAAAAATGATATATAAAGCTTAGGATTTAATTTATATATAAGAAACTAAGATAAAATGCTTGAAATAATTTATTTAAATTTACAATATTTCCTATAAATCTAGAATATTATTTCTTCATAAATTTGAATAATAATCATAATATCATTTAATATGTCTTTACTATATTTTCATATAGATAATAAAACTGTTTATTTTACATCTAATTCATCATTCCTATTTTATTCATTGCTCATGTTCTTTTTCTTCTTGTTCTTGTTCTTCTCCTTCTACTGCTACAACTTTATCCAAATCGTTTTGCCACTGTAGTATTTCCTCATTCCACTATAGGATTTCAATTATTCTCTTCAATAATTGTTAATGGAAGCTTTTAATTCTAAAATCTATTTCTCTTAGCTGTTTTTAAGTAGGGAAATTAAGAGTAAGATAGCTTTAATTATATGTTAACATTTTTATTAGGTCGTAATTTTTAAAGTCTTTAAATTCCTAAATTAGATTTGCAGAGCTTCACATGATTCAATATGAACAAAGCTATCTAATTCTCCACATATGCAAATCTCAGAGTATTTGATTTTGAAGTGTCTTTGTTATAAGTCGTATTAGAAATTATAGCAAAAGGTTCTAAATTTATAAATAGAAATTCATAAATTTGAATAATAATAATTATTATTTCTATAAATCCTAAGTTTACTTAGTATATAATATATAAGTAAGAAGTATAGAGAATATATCTCTTTAAAGGTTAATGTTCCCCTCCAGATATAATTCAGATGCTATCTCTTATTTATCTTACGTAAGTATTGTAAGTTTGTACTCTAAATATTTTAAAATGTTGTATTTACTAATTGACATTTCGAAAAGTTGAAAGAAGATAAAGTACTTTAGTCTAATAATATTGCTGAATTTCGAATAGCTAGAGAAATCAGAAATTTGAACAAATTTCATGCTTGTTAATCATAAAAGAATTTTCCAATTAAATTAATTTCGTTCTAATACTCGCAAATTTTTCTAAGAACTAGCAACTTTATAAATAAATCTTATCTTAATCATATTCCATCTTTAGTTTATAAAAAGAAGGAAGGGAAGATATATTTAAATAGAGAAATAGAAATAAAAATAAAAAAGAGATAGAAATTACTCTCTAGGACTAAGATATCTATTTATCAAAAAAATGATATTAAAAAAGTTTGAATATTTGTCAGAAATTTGGATACTTTTTTAACTGGCTAATTTACTTAGAAGTAATTAGCGGAACAAGCGCTAATCTAAAAAAATTTAGAGATTAAAAGAAAAGAACGTTCATTTAATAAGATTCAGGATATGAGAAATTAATTAACTTGTTTTTAAGTATGAAAAAGCAAAAATATCTAAATTATAACAGATATAAAAGATAAGAATCTACTAATAAAGAGAAAATATAAAGACAACAATAAAATCTAAAAAATTTCAATAAATAAGTTTTAAAAGCAGATTTTATTAAACGGCATAGCTTAGAAAGAGGCAACAAAATTGAAAAATAAAGATTACTTTTATTGACACTAGCAAATCTCGGTATACTATTTGACATATTTAAAAAAGTTATAAAATAAAATTAATAACCAAAAGAAATGATTATAAAAGAAGTAAGCTTTAAACAGATAAAAGGAGATAAGTAAAAGACTGGATAAAAATAATGCTGAATTAAAAATAGAAAAAAGGTTTGAATTTGAATTTGAAATAAAATAATAAATAAAATCTTAAATTTCTATAAAAATGATTGAAAAATAAAAAAGTATAGTTTGATATATTTATTTCATTTTTTAATTAAATATACATTAGAACTATGAAAAGCTTTAAAACTAATTTCTTTTTTAATATTCCTATAATTATTTTATAATGTATATATATTAAATTTTCTTTTTTAAGGAATTTTTTAACTACTTTGATAAATTAAGTTTGAGAATAATTTAGATCCTTAAAACAATGTCATTTAATAAGCATTTTGCATGTAAAAATTTAAGTTTCTCAGTTATTTCCAAATTATCTATTAACAACTTAATACTATCAAGTAAAATCAATTTAATCTAATTTACATCTATGAAATTAAATTCCTTTTTTAACATTAATCACAAACATACCAGATTTAAAGAATGAATACATATAGCAAATAATATTAGGAAATTTAAAATTAATAAGTATCTACAAAAAGTAAAAAGCAAGTATAAGCTAAATAGCTAAAATAGTTTATTTTAAATCAATAATCAAGTTTATTCTAATTTAGATCTTAGATTAAAGTATAGAACATTTTGCATCTTTTAATATTTTTGTTTTATAAATAAATAAAAACAATCCTCCAACTGACATTGACTTAAGATCTGGTACCGGGAAGTATCCATGGGCGAAGAACCAAACAAGAATCTTGGTAGGAGCCAAGAAAGAAGACAAAGAATAAAGAGGCATCAAGTAACGTTATTGATGAAAGATATCAGATACTAAGGTGGGAGCATTCCGATCAAGCCCTATAGAAAACGAGACTCACATGATAACACTGGAATTTCTTATTACTTTTGAAGTGTAAACATTCTCTTCCACGGTTTTGATGTTTCTACTTTTTCTCTTTAGATTCTTATTAATTTTTACCTTTATAATTTTATTTGGTAAAAATACCAGGCTATATTTTTTAACTGAGGTATAAATAATGAATGATCAGTATAATAAATTACATTTCAATCTTATAATTTTCGCAATAATCTTAAAGATGGTTGTAAATATATTAATAATTCCTTTTTCTTTTGTAAGAAATTTTAAATATTGAACATAAATCAAAATGCATATAATATTCTAATATTAGACTATTGCATTTCCACAATTTTGACATATGATTTAAGATGTCTAATACTATATTACAGGCATTATATGAACTCCTTTCATGAACTAACTGTAATATTTAGAATTCTACACATTATTTCTCTAAATATGTATATTAAGAAAAAATAGAGATGTTTATATTTGGAAAGACGCAAAAGAAGAGTTAAAAATAAGGAGAAGATAAGATTGAAAGAATGATGAAGAACTATTCATAATATTTTTTTCATTAAAAGGAGATAATAATTCTGACTTTTAACAAAGTTAAAAAATAGGTATGTAGTTTAAATATAATTTAAGCTAATACTGTATTCTGACTTTAATTAATCTTTTCCATAAATTTATTAAAACTAAAATATTTTTTAAATAATTCTATAATGAAGATAATGATTAACTATGAGTATTTGAAGCAGCATAACTTCACTTTCTGTTTATTCTTAAGTGTCTTTTAATGTACATAACGGGGATATTCTGTTGATTATTTCTACAATCAGGGACTACATACTCCATATCTATAGATTTAAGCTTTACCAAGTCCAGATAGGCACTCAGATACTTTCTCTTCAAGATCTCGAATCCAACTAGCAATCTCCCAAAGTTTAGTGATATATTAAGACAGATCTAAATGTTACTCACGCCATTTTTTTATTAAAAGAAGTAAATAATACTAAAATATATATCCTTGTAAAAAAGATAGCATCATTTGCTAAATAAAATAGTTTTCTTAATAATTGACTATCAATATTATTTAATTTTTATATCTAAAAATTTCACTAAATGAAATAATTATAAAATTCATCTAAAAATATTTAGAATTTTCTGAGTTCATCAATTAAAAAGATTATTTTTGTACCTTAAATTAAAATGTGAAAGCTATTAGCATATTTTCAAATTATTTTAATTTTAATTAATAATGATGATATCACTTTAATTATGTTATCTTTATCTTATATATTTTTAAACAAAATCTTTCTCAATCTAGCGTCAGTAGTTTTCGATCTATTTTTCTGGAATTTTTAAAAATATTTCATCCAATTAATTCTTATTTGAAAATTTTGTTAGTCTTTTCTTCATTTTTATTCTTAAAAGAAATGAAATTAGCTTAGTCATTTTCATTTAAAAAATCAATCAATTGGTTTTAAAATGTCTCTGATACTAAGTTATTTTAGATTAGCTGGGGATGTATTATTATTTATTCATTAATATAGTCGTCAGTATCGTACTTAAATTTCTGATCTTTTCTTTTAATTCAATTTTTTAAAAGCTTTTAAATTAATTTTTAAATTCGGTTTAGCTGGCTTTAAAGTTTTTGAACATCTTTGTTCTTCGTTCTCTCTAAAGATAAAATCCTAAATTTAACTTCTTGCGATGATATAATTGAAAAGATGGTGGGAGCTGATAATGACCTTCGTGACAACACTTTATGGCTAGGAACAAGTTCCTTTTCTGTCGCTGGGAAAGTCCCTGGTCAGAGTCATTTTCTGAAGGGAACACTGTCTTTAAGATTATCCACTTCTTGTAGGGGCTTGAAGCCTGGCTGCTCATAGCGATGGAGCTCCCTAGCAGCTGTGCCTGGAGCACAACAGGATATCCCCGTTATTCCATAAAAAGAGAGCGTCGGGTCGTGCAATCGGAAAGAAGTTTCCGATCCAAAAACTTTTTTAGTTGAAATTAATTAATTAACTTCTTGCGATGAACTTAACTTTTTTTTAATCTTTCTCCTTTTAATTCTCCGCCTTTTCTTTATGTTTCTAAGTAATTTCTTTGAGAGAAGAATATATTAATCTATTTTTAAGGATCAAATTGATATTTTAATTAAAAAAAGCAAATATTAGTTGGAGTATTATTGATTAAAAAGTTAAATTAAATAATGTAAATAGAATATTTTTAAAAGAAGCATCATACTTATAATAGAATCATATAATAAGATTAATATTTATTTTAAAGCTTTTCTATCTATTCGTAATAAAGCTCTGGGGTAAAACAGTATGTACAATTCTAGGAATAATTTATTTTTATTGATCTGCTATAATAAAGAAAATTGAAAAAACTAAAAGGAAATTAGTTTAAATGTTTAAAATAAGAATAGATAGATATGTAAAAGATCAGTATTAAATTTAATATAAGATTATTAAATCCATTTTGCTTTTATACTTAATAAACTCAAAATAAAACAGTAATCTTAATTATTTTAAGAAATTATAGAAACTATCCTAGCATTTTTAAATTGATTATTTGGATGTTAAAGAAAGCAAATAATTCCTATGATTAGTTTAAAATAAAATAAGACAAAAATTTTATTAAGATTCAATAAGAAGAATGAACTTAATGCCTACAGAATGCTTATGTTTAGATTAAATTGACAATAACTTCACATAATTCTCAATTTACACTTACTCTGATCTTAACAAACATATGGTAAGAGAAATTTTATCGATTTATAAGCTTATAACATTTTCCTATATCTACTAATATGATTTGCTGTAAAGGCATTATAACATTTAAATCTCTAAAACATGTTCTTGAGGAGACCTGGATACTTTTAAACATATTTCAACATGTGAGGTCTTGAAAGAGTTAATTGAAGAATTTAAAGACTTAAAAAATTATGATTTATTAAAGCTCTTAACCTATAACCAAAAATATTTAAATGAAAATTTTACAAATATTCAGTAGCTCAAGAAAATTGACCTTAGAATCAAGATTTTTCATAAAAAACTGCTCAGAAGAAGAATACAAATCATTGGCTCAAGATATGTTTGAAAAAGAACTTCTATTTTAAAAAAGTGAAATTAAATCAGCATTAACTGTAAAAGAAGAGTTAGAATAAAATTTAATACAAGAGTAGAAGAATTGAGAGAGAGCACAAAATTCAAACTTTTTTATTATTATAAATAATATACTATAGACATTTTTAGTAAATTTAAATAATAATAGGATAAATTAAGTTTAGCAATTTTCGAGGATTTTCACCTCTTCATACTGGACACCAGATTGCTTCAGTGTTAAAAATAAAGTTTTAGATGTCTCTACTCCTCTCCCCTCCCATTACTCTTGTCATTTCCGGATCTAACCTTATTTCTAATTAAATTTTCTCTTGTAAATGTATCCTTATTCATTTAAGTATAATTTTTCTCTTATTTGTCTCTACTACATTTGTTTTTTCTTCCTCTACTGTGCTTGTATGGCTCTTTATTTATTCCAATATCACGTCTTGAAATTTTGAAATTTCATGCAGCGTCTTCACAAGTGTTTTGTCGAATTGCAGTAGTAACAATTCTTCACTGCTTTTTGTGGTTTAATCTTAGTCTTCCTGTTGGTCTCTTCAATCATCATTGGATCTCTCCTTTTTTCGTCTTGCTTTTTTTTAATTTTTCCAGTCTGTTACCCAAATCAGATTGTTTCTGAAGCTAATTTTAGGATTAGTATAAATGGTCTTAGAATATGTTTCAGAAAATACTTAGTTCTCTTTCTTAGGACATAAGTCTGGATTTTATTCCTTCCGCTAGGTTGAGTTTCTCCATCAGTTTTTCATTGTTCTTTCTCAGTTTCCTAACCTCTTCCTGGAGGTTTAGTACCACTTTGATGAGCTGTTTCATGCTCATCTGGCCAGAAGGATTAAACTTTGAGACCTCCTGGTGCAGAGCAGACTTCATCTGTTTTCTGGGCTTCTCTTCTGAGGTTGGAGTTATCTCATGTGTTGTCTTCTGAGCTTGTTTCTGTTCCTCTTCAGGCTGTTAGAATTAAGAAAAAGGTTAGGGTTAAGGGTAAGAAGACTATCCAAGATTGGATTCAGGTTTCCTCTCCAACTTTTTGGAGGTGGTGTAGAAACCTTTTTTGAATCCTTCCATTTTTTTATTTTTTAAATGTAACTTTATTTATACATTTTTTATTATAATTTTATATGAAATTTTACTACTTTGAGGTTTTTTTATATTATTTGAATCAAATTAAATTTAAAATTTTTGCATATTTTAAAGGATTTTCATATTTTTTTTAATCTTTTTTTTTTGATTTTTTTAGTGCTTATTGTTTTTTTATTAATAACTAAACTCAAAAACATCATTTTTTTAATTTATAAAAGAAAAATAAATAAAAAAATAAATTTTTTAAATTTAAAATTTTTTGCTTTTCCTTTAAATTTTTTATAAAAAACCTAATTTAAATATTAAAACTTTAATTTTTAATTTCCTTAAATATTCTTTTTAATATTTTATTTTAATACAGTTAAAAGCATTCTTTTTCCTAATTTTTTAAAAACTTGACTTGTATTTATTTGTTAAGATAAAATCATAAATAAAAAGATGGAAGATTTAAATTTTTTATTTTTAATAATAAATTCTCTTAATCGAAACGAAATAAAAATAAAAAGTTTAACAAAAAACTTTCAAAAATATTTAAGAAAATTAGTTATAAAAAAATTATAAAAAAGCTATTAAATTAATTTTAAAAGTAATAATGAGAATAAATTTTTTTAATTAATTAATTAAGAATTAATTTAAATCATTGCATACAGTTTTCTATATTGAAAATTTTTATCATCTTTATAAAAATATCTAAAAGCTTTTAAATTTATAAAGAATATAAACATTTATTCTTTAAAAAAAAAAAAATATTAATTTTAGTAAAATAATCAATTAATTTTTTATTTTAAAAAGTTTTAAGTAAAAATAATTGATTAAATTAATCTTTGATTTTATTGTTTTTAAAGAATAAATTTTAAATCAGCTGATTTAAATAAAAAATAAAGCTTTTGTATTTTATTATTTGAAAAAAATTACTAGTTCTAAATAAAACTATCTAAAAAATTTGTTTTAAGTAGTGTAAAATATTTATATATTGCATTTAAATTAAAAAATAATAAAGTTTGACTTAAAAAGTTTAAAATTATTTTTATTTTTGTTTCTGTTTTTTGAAAAATATATTAACTTATTATTTATTTTTTTATTAACTTTGTAAATTTAATCATCTAGATATGAGATAATTTAGTTCTTTATCCCGTTTTAAAATGAGCAAACGTTCTTCTTTCAAATTTTCCTTAATTTTAAAAATTTTAATTAAATATATTTTATACAAATTTCCTAATTTTTAATTCATCTATTATAAAAAAAAAATTAGATATTTTCAATGTTTTTTAATTATTGATTGTTATTTATAATTAGCTAATTAGTTAATATTTACAATTTATCTTTGATACTTACGAGAAAATCCTTCTGTGTTATTAGAAAAAATGTAAAAAAGTGTTAGTTAGATTATGTTTATTTTATACATATATTATACTGTAATTGGTTTCATTTTATTTCTCTTATTAAAAATAAATTCTAAAATTTATTTTTCTGAAATAGATAAAAACCATAAAAATATCTAATTTTCAAATCCCTAAACCTCTAAAGGAATTTCAAAATCTATAAACAAAAGATTATGAAAAAGCAGAAAGAATAACTAAAACAGTTTGTTGAGCTGTGCTTAACTTAAAGGAAGATATTAAAAAACAATAAACTAAAACCTATAATTTTAGGAGGATATTTAGAACGCTTAAGACAGTTTAAACAATCAGGTTAAGTAAAATTAAGTTTTCTTTTAATTTTTAAATGACTATTCTGCTAGATTTAGCAAATAAAAATTATCATAAGAATGTAATTATCTAGAATATTCATAAAAAAAATCTAAGTAACATACTGAAGCAAATGAAGTGCTTAATAAAATCTAAATAGTTAAAAGGGAGCTTTAGAAGAAAAGGAAAAAAGTTGTACCTGATCATAATGTTAAGGAAATTTCTTAAAAAATTTAAAATAATTAAATTTTTCTAGTAATTATTCGGGAAGGTCATGTATCTTATACTAAGCAAGGAAAAAGTCTGAATCATTATGAAGCAAAAGGGCAAGAATATACAAAAAAATCAAGAAGAAACCTATAAAGAAAAGTTCTAAGAAATTTTAGATTTTTGAGATTCAGAACTTATTAAAAATCCCTTTTGAGCATTTCTATTAATCCATTTGGTTTCATACTTTTGAAGTTCGGAGAGCGATAAAATTATCTGAAAAGAGCAAATTATTTTGTCTATAATAGATCTTCTCGTATTTTTTAATTTAATTTTAAAATTTAAAATGATTAAAATAAAATATTTTATTAAAATCAACTCAAAATATTTAAAATATTATTTTATCATAATTATTACTATTTAAAAGATTATAACTTTTAGTTCTAAAGAAAAAATGAAATTAGATTATGATATTATTTAATCTTATCTTATAGTTTAAGTTAATAAATTAAATTATAAAATTTTATTCTAACAATATGATTAACTAATGACTAAATTAAATTCATAAACGTTTAAATTTTTTTAAATTTATATCATAAAAGTTTATTAAATTTAAATTTTTTTAAATTTGTATATTTAGGCTTATTATTTATGTTTTTTAACTTTTCTTTTCTTATTTAAAAAAATTGTTGCATACTCTTTTTTTATTTTTTTATTATACTATCAATTTGCAAAATTTAATTTTTATATTTTCAATTAAAAAAAAAATTACATTAAAGTTACCTTATTATTGCTTTTTTTAAAGATTTATAATAACTAAAGCAAGATATATTAGTGAAGATACATCAAAATCAGTTTTTTCTAAGTTGCTAGAATGTGTTAAAACATTAAGCACTTTTATTTGAATACAAACAAGTCGCAGTTTCATAAAAGATACAACAATAAGAAAAATTGGAATAAAAATGTATTTATTTATCTGAGAATATATACAGAGAAATTTTGCTTATACATTTTATATTTTAAATCTAAATTAATTGAGGATTACATATACATTTATCAATTAAAAAAAAAAAAATTCTGAACTTATTTTAAATAAAATATTTTTAGTCAATAATTCTTTTGATTTCCAATAATTATTTTGAAATTAAAAATTTACTAAGATAATTCAAGAAAAATAAATATTTTGATCTAAAAGAGTTTAATATAATGATAAAAATATTAGGTGGCTAGTCAACGAATAAAGAAATCAAGTAAACTAGAGTAAAATTATGAATGTCAACATTATTAAATATTAAAACTAAAAAATTAAAACGCTTTTCTTTTATTTTTTCACGGTGAAATATTTATAATTGTAATTTTATTTCTACTACTTTAAACCTTATTTTAGCGAAAAATAAATTATAAATAAAAAATTTAAATTACAAAAATGTAAATATAAGCAAATTAAAAATTTAAAAATATTGAAATAATATGCATTTCAATAATTGATTAAACGCTTATAAATATATTATAAATAAATATTAAAAGCATATAATTGAAAATTATTACAATTTAGTCTCTTTATATTTAAAATATTTATTTTTATTTAAAATAGTATTAAGTTAATTAAATAGTGTACTATAATCAAAATATTTAAAAATATTAAGTTAAACTTGCTTCCTAACTCATTTTATAAATTTTTAAAGCAAGCAAAGCAAATATAATGCTTATTAACAAATGAATAATAGTTTATTTAAGAAATGTCTTTGTAATATTATTATTTTTTTTTAAATATTATTTTGATGACTTAATTTCTGAAAAAAATGATAGTAAACTTCAAGAAATGCCTTTTTATAATTAACTAAAAGTATTAGAGAAAGCAAGAAGTGTTAATTTTTTATCACACGATGTCTTCAAAAATCAACTACAATAACTTATAAATTTTGTAAAGGAAAAAGAAGTTACCCTTGAAATTCGGCTGAGAAGTCAATGAAGCAATAGGGAATAGACAGGCACAGGCAGTACGAGAATTGAACTTTGGAGGGAGTGAGTGAAAATTGCTCAACATATGTTGATTATTGTCAATCTTTAGGAAATTGTATGCTCAATATTTTGAATAAAAAACTCATTCTGATACTGGAGTAATAATTTGAATAAATAGATAGAGGCTGATGACCTAAGGAAGATAAATGGATAAATTTTGAACTATCTAATACGACTAGAGTAAATATCTAATTAGAAGAGAAAGATTAAAATCTGGAAAACTTAAAACTCTTTAATATAAGACAGTAAGAACGAAAGTTAGCTCCTGACAAATTGGAAACAGAGCAAAAATAATTTTTAGCCATCAATAGAAAGTAAACTAAACCAACTAAGTAAAATTCTATTACTGAAGAAGTCACTATCACCTTTACAACAATTACAAAAAATTTAAACAGAGATAAAGAATTTATTGAAACAAATACTATTGAAAAAGAATAAGAAAGAAAAAAAGCATGATCTCCGTAAAAGAAAATACTTAAATAAATGAACTGAATGTTCTGCGTGCAAGCTGGAACATTACAGAAGAGAAAAAAATCAGTCGTAAGAAAGGAGGATGCAGTGAAGCAAGAAAGATGTGGAAAGAAAACCTGAAGAAATTAGAACACCCTGTTTCGAAAATATATATCAAGAACTTAATATTAAACAGCAAGGTACATGAACTACTGCTATCCAGATGGAGTTGAAATCTCCTATTGCGTAGTTCAAAGGTAGTTAAATTTTCTCTCTTGTGACATTAATCTTAAATAATTTTATTTTTGTTTCTATTAATTTATGTAATGCTTTCAGAAACTCTTAAATAGAAAATCACAACATATTTATTAAGTTGTAGTAAATTAAGAACTCTTAATACAATACTGACTTAATCTATTTTTAGGCTTTACTTCAGAGGTTGTAGATGCAATTTGACGCATAATTTTCCAGTTAATTTTTTCACTTTTCTTAATTATTAAGATGTATTTTACTTTATTTTCTTTTGAATTTTATACAAATGCTGCTTGTAAATTTTTTATATTTTTTAAATCAAAATCAATATATAATTTTATTTCTTTTTAAACAAAAATAATATTAAAATATCATAATTTTAATTTATTTAATTTTCTAACTCTATCATCCATTTTCCAATATCTTAAAGTTATTCGACTTTAGAAAAGTATATCTTTAATTAAAAACATTAAAAGATGTGAATTTTAATTTAAAATTGATAGTTTTTATATAATAAATTTAAATTATTAATCTTAATTATTCTTATAATTGAAAAGATGGTGGGAACCGAGAATGAACTTCGTGATTAAACTTTCTGGTTTTATGACTAGGAACAAGTTCCTTTCCTGTCGCTGAGAAAGTCCCTGGTCAGAGTCATTCTTTGAAGGGAATACTGTCTTTGAGATTATCCGCTCTTGGTAGGGGCTTGAAGCCTGGTTGCTCATAGCGATGGAGCTCCCTAGCAGCTGTGCCTGAAGCACAACAGGATATCCCCGTTATTCCATAAAAAGAGAGCGTCGGGTCGTGCAATCGGAAAGGAGTTTCCGGTTCAACAATTTTTTTAGTTGAAATTAATTAATATATCAAATTACCATGCTCCAATATTTTGTGCTCTATGTGCAAAAAAGCCCAAAATATTTAATCTAATTAATTTACTTGCTAGAAATGTAATTAAGTTCACTGGTTAGATTAAGAAATTCAATCTATATAATAAAAGAAAATAAAAGATAAAGTTTAATTATAGCAGCTTTAAGAGGAGGAAAAGTAAGAAACACTAGAATAAATAATAGAAACAGAAAGAAATAAGCTATAAGTAAAGGAAGCATTCTAATAGCTTTGATAGAATAAATATTTATAAGACTTGGTTTTCTAATTTTTGGATTTAAGAGAAATATGTGCTTTATAGTAAGTCAACAAGCATTTCTACCGTTTTTACTACTAGCTAAAAAAAATAGAAATAATGAAGATATATGATGATGGTTGTCTTACTAAAAGTAAAGTAGAATGAAGTCTAAAATAACTTGCACATAATAATATAAAAAGTGTTTAAATAGATAGTAATGACTTATCTATAAGAGCATGTTAAGAGATTAAGACAAAACTAGATGAAATTGTCTGAATAAAGTAATAAAATAAACCAAGCAATTGCTTAATTAATATACAGGAAATGTAAATGTAAAATTGACCTAAATAAAATGTTTCTCTTCCTGATTTTTAGAACTTTAGATCTTTAAAATAATTATCCTTACTTTTTATAAGTTTAGAAGACTAAGAATTAATCTTCTTTCAAACTTAATTAATTTAGAATAATTAAAACAATGCTAAGTTTCTGGAATAACTGGAGCATTTTTAGTAAATTATTGCTTAAGTATAGATTTAAAAATATTACGAATTGATAGTAAATAGTTAGATTCAGAGTAAGTGAAGATTTACTTAAAATAGAAAGGATTTTTACTTTAAGAAATGCTAATTAACTGAAATTAAGATATTGACTAGTTTTTATATTTTTGTCCTAATTTGAAAAGACTTAATTTCAATTGAAAATAAAACTTAGATGACTAAATTTTAGGAAAATATAGATGAGATAACATAGAAGAGATGTAAGTTCGGCTTTAAAATATCCAGCAATTCAATAAGTTTCTAATGCTTTAGTTCGCTTAGTTAAAAGTTTTAGAAATAATAACCTTATATAATTGCTCCTAACTTAGAATAGAAAACTTGTGACTTTTACTAATAAAATCCTAATAAATATAAGAGTTTAATTGCTTTTAAAATAGTTTATTATCACAAATTTAGAACCAAACATCGAAAGTTTGAGAATAAAATTTTGAAGATACAAATGCATTTAAAAAAGTAAAATTTTAATAATTTATAAAGCTTTAATCTATAACTATTGATAACTGTTAGTGATTCAAAGACTTAATTTTATAATTATTAATAGAAAATTCTCCTAATTTAGAGCAATTAAATTTAAGAAAATTGTAATAAATAAAGGACCCAACTATTAAAGAAATAGGAATTTACAGTTAACATATTAAAAAAATAGAGTTGTAAAGTGTGAATTAAATTACTGAAGAAACTTTATGCTTTTTATTTTAAAATTGCAATACATTAAGAGAAATTTTCCTTTCAAATATTTCAAATATAAAAACTTAAATGCTTTAGCTAGTAAACAATTAAGTTAAGAGCTTATCTCTTGTTGACTGTTCTTTCTAAAGGCAAAATTGAATATAAGAAATAGCAAATTTATAATCATTAGTATATCTAAATCTTTAAAATTGCAACATTTGCAACAAAGATTTGGCTTGAATCATTAGAAATTTTAAAAATATAGAAAATTTGAATTTGAGTAATAATTAATCTTTGTCGTTTGATGGATTTCTGCTGAAAGACGAAAAAGGTATATTTTATCCGTCCTGAACAAAATTAAGATTCTTGGATATAAATGATTGCGCTTTATTGAAAGTAGAATTGGTTTTTTTTTAAAGGTTTATTTAAGAAGATTAAAATAAAAATAAGCGACCAGAATTTAGCAAGATTTTATAGAAATTTAGATTTTGAGTTAAAATTTAAGTCACTTTGAAAAACTTAATTCATTTGTTAAGAAAGATTTAATTATAAAATAATTTTGAACTTAATCATAAAAAAAGTAAAAACTAGAATTTTTTGATTACTTTAAGCGAAATTACTCATAAAAATTTAACATGTTTTTTATATTAAATTATTTCCTTTAAAAAATACATTGTAATAAAATTTTGAGATTTAAATTAATTAACATTATAAATATTACAATTTTAAATTAATTAATAATACGATTATTCGTTTTAACCTATTTATATTAATTTTTTTTATTTTTTATCAAATACATTTTTATCTATTTATGTTAATTTAAGTTTTAAAAATCAAATTAAAAATTTAAATTATTCAAGTTATAAAAAAATTGGTGTTATTTAATTATAATCTCTTTAATTTTCAAAGCAAAATAGTTGAATCAAATATTTTAAATTATAAATTATTCTTATAATTGAAAAGATGGTGGGAGCTGAGAATGACCTTCGTGACTAAACTTTCTGGTTTTATGGCTAGGAACAAGTTCCTTTCCTGTCGCTGAGAAAGTCCCTGGTCAGAGTCATTTTCTGAAGGGAACGCTGTCTTTGAGATTATCCGCTCTTGGTAGGGGCTTGAAGCCTGGCTGCTCATAGCGATGGAGCTTCCTAGCAGCTGTGCTTGGAGCACAACAGGATATTCCCGTTATTCCATAAAAAGAGAGCGTCGGGTCGTGCAATCGGAAAGGAGTTTCCGGTCCAAAATTTTTTATAGTTGAAATTAATTAATTTAAATTAATAATTAAATTTTTAGTCATAAAATTTAATTAATACTTTTAGTTTCATTTGAAAAAGTAAATTTTTAATTTGCTAAAAGAAATAAAATATATTATCTTTATTAGAAAAATAGTTTTTAATTATTTTTACAGATTATGCTTTTATAATTATTATTTAAATTTAGTTTATTTTTTCTCTTAACAATTTTAAAATTTCCTTCTTTTCATTTAAAATTTATTAATTTTTTAAACTTTTGGGTTCAAAATCTTAAAGGGAACGCAACTGGACAATTTCCAATTTTGCAGATTCTTGAATTCTATGCTTATGAAGAAGGCATTAATTACTCATAGCGATCAACGACAGCATTAAGTGATCATCAATATATCTATTAGGAGACTTTTCTAAGTAGTTGCTCGGCAAGAGTTGCGCTTTTCCAATACACCCCTCGGAAATATTTAATCAATAAAATATTAATCAATATAAGAAGCATCAAATATAAAATATAAGAAGAAGCACTGTTAATTTATCTCTTTTTTCAGTAAAAATTAAAGCTATTATAAATTTTAAAATTTAGTTCTTAACTAAAAAGGTTAGAATTTTAATTTACCATAATCTTCTTTTTTAACTTTGGAAAAGAAAATAACATGATACCAAATGAAATAATTTTAGAATTAGAAGATTTAAATTAAATTGAGAAATTATTAATTGCTTGAAGCGATTCGTAATGCAAATAATTTTTTAATATATTTAGTCTAATAAAATAATAGGCAAATTTTAACAATTAATGAAAATATATTTACCTTATCAAAAATCTTGCCACATAATTTAGACGAAATAGAAATTTATAAATTATTGCAGGAAAAGATTAATAAATTTATAAAATAGATATCAGTTGATAAAAATTAGAATTATGTAGCTATTAATGAATAAAAATAATAAATCATTTTAAAATTGCGTTTTTAACTAGAACTTTGCAAACTTTTTAAAAATTAATAGTTAGTAATTATTAAATTAATACAATTTTTTTGAAATAATAATAAGATTATGGCAGAATTTAATAATTAATAAATAAATATTAAGATTTTTAAGAGCAAAAAAAAGAAATTAAAATATTAAACATTCAAAAAAATTAAATAGATTTAGAATTTTATTGAAATTAAAAGGCTAAATATAGTTAATTAAAATAAAAAAATAAGTATAGATAAAAGAAATGAATCAGTTTAAAATATTAACTAAATAAAAGAAAAAATTGAGAAAATTTAAGAATAAAAAAAAAACTAAAGCTTATAAAATTTTATATATAAAATGGATGTCGGCCACGTAAAAAAAATAGTAGGTAATCTGGTGCAGTGTATACTGCATTGCGAGTAATCTCGAACTAGATGCCACAACGGGGAAGGGTGGATAAGCTCCGTTGAGATATACCTAACTTACCCCGAGGGTTCTCTCTAGCAGTATGAAAGTTTGACTGACAAGCCTTCTAATTACCGACTTAATAACTAATTCTTATTTGGACATATTCAAGAAGACTGAATCATTTGACTCAAGATTTAAGAATAATTTTTAATAAGAAGATTCCACATTTGGAGAAAGTAACATGAATCTTCGAGACTGTAGAATTTAAACTAGAAACATGAGAACATTTTCTTAATATTAAATATTAATATTAAAAGAGCTGCGCGCCAATGAAATGCTACGCACTCTATAATCATTTTTATATATTAATTTATTATTTGTTTTGACAGAAATAAATAATAAAATTTATTAAAATTTAGTGCATACCATTATAAAATAATAAACTCATAAAGAAAAGGTATAAATTTTGATTTATTGCAGTTAAAGCAAGGATTATTAATTAAGTTGGATTTTAAAATTTATAAAAGATAAAATAAAGTTTTTATCTGAACAATTAAATTTTAAAAATTAATAAGAAATTTTTTCAATATAAAATATAGCAACAATATTATTTCCTTTTCTATTTCCATAAGGATTAACCAGATTAGTTAAAATAGATTAATAGAAGTTGATTATTTGGAGGCATTTAATCATTTGATTTGATTTCGAAATAATATAAATACTATTAGGATTAAATTAGCTAAAATTATAGATTTTTGTAATTTGTTTTTAATTTTAAACATAACTGATCGAAAAACATTTGAGCTTATATATTAAAACATAATAATGAAATTAAAATTTTACATTGGAATAACTTAAGTAATTATTAAAATAAAATTTTCAAAAATATTCGAAGGAAATTTATAAAAATTAAATTTTAGGAAGTAAAAATTTCTGAAAAGCGAAAAATATCGAACTATTGAAAAAGAACTGCAACTTTATTGATTACATTGACATATGCTAAATTATGCATTTTTATTTGAAAATATTTGTAGTTTAAATAAAATTTAATAAGAATTACTTACAAAAATAAAGATTTAACTTAAATAATCCGCATTTAGTAGTTATTTTGAAAATTTTAGTATAATTAATTTTAAACACCTTAATGGTTTGAAATAGATTGATTTAAATTTGAATAATAGAATGCCATAACATATTCATTTGTTAAATAAAATTAAAAAACTGCTTAGACTGATAGACTAAATATGTTATTTAAGGAAAAAAAATTTGTTTAGAATAATTCGAAATAAATAATTAAATAAAAACATTTGAGTAAAGAAAGAAACGAACATATTAATGATTTAAAAGAATTAATAAATAAAAGGTGAATAGCTAAATTAAAGCTATAAAAATTATATTTGATTCTGAAGTACCAATTAAAACAAAATCAGTAAAGTAATAAAAAATAAATCCTTGTATAGATCAATTTAATAAAGCTTAAAATAGAGATTAAGATTTATTTGATATTTTATAATTTGTGTAGAAACATAAATGCAATGATAAATGTTTATTAAGAAGAAAAATAAAAATGTAAATGAAGTGTTCCATTCTAAAATAATAAAAAAACTTAATTATTAATTTAAATAAATACAAATAAAAACAAAAAATTTAGTAGCAAATATAATATATATTTTTTAGCAAAAAGTAATTAAAAATATATTACCTTTTTTAAGATTTTTACTGTAATTTTGAAGAACTAATTGCAACGTTTAATTAATTTTATAAGAAAATTAAATAGAATAATATTTATTTAAGTTTAATAAAGAAAAAAATAATAGAAGCATGACAATAGTTATTTACTAATATTTAGTTAAAAGAAAATTAACACTTGTAATTAACTAGAGTGAGTAAAAGGATTATATTATTCCAGAAATAATGCGAAATTTAGATAAAAGAACAAATTTTGGATGTTCTCACTAAATAATAAAATTAAATTGAGAAAACACAAAATAAATTAATTTAAAAAAATTAAGAAAATACTTGAGATTTAACAATAATTAAACTGCAAATGATTATAATTAAATTGATAATAATTCTTTAAATAAAACAATTATCGATTGTTATGCTTAAAGAATGTAACTTAATATATACCAACTTAATTTAAATATTCTTAAAAATTTACAAGTTTAGAACAAATGACATGTTACGAGTTTAGCTCAAACTTTTAAATAAAAAAATAAAAATTATTATAAAGAAAAAAAATGTAGATAAAATAATAGTGTTACCTATGCCATATATTTAAGAAAATAATAATGATTAGCATACTAAAAGTTGAATAGCTTAAAGATATCTGTAATAAAGCTTGAAAACTAAAATTGATATGAAAATAATAATTTAGCTAAAGAATAAAAAATATATGAAGCTAAATAGTAAGTATTTTAAAAATTTAAGTTCAATTATCCATATCTATTTTAAACATAATATTAAAATTTTGATTTGAAACTATTAAAATAAATAAACGAGTAAAACTTAATATGATTACGAAAAAATGTTTAAAAAATAAAATTTAAAAATAGAAAAATAAGTAATAAAAATTAACTTAATTTAAAGAAGAAGACATAATAAAATTATAAAAACTCATAATATATTTAAAAATGCATATAAAAATTAATGTAAACTATTATTATCTGCTGGTACTGGAAAATAATTTTTAATTAAATAATTAGAATAATTTTTAATGAACTAATGAAATGTGCAACAACTGGTGAAGCTTCAAAAGCAATTGACGGAGTTACTGTATATTCTTTACTTAATCTGCCAATAACTCGTAAATTTAAAGATTTAACATAAAAAGTAATTAACGAAAAATAAAATCAATTATAAAATATAAACTGAATAATTATAGATGAAATAAGCAAGCTCAGTAATAATGATTTTAAATTGAAAAAAGACTATAATAAATAAATGAAAAAGATTATTGAGGCTTTAATATAATTTTTGTATGAGTTTTTGCTCAGTTACCTCCAGTTAAAGGTAAGAAAATATTCTCAATAAAATTAAATTAAAAAAACAAGCAAAAATATATAGAAGGATTAATTTAATTAAAAAAATAAATACTGCAGTATTTCTAGAATAATAACTGCGATAAAAGGATTAAATTTTTATAACAAATCTTAACAAGAAATGGTGAAATTGATAAAGATTTATATAACTATTTAAAAGAAAGGTTTTAGCAAATACTTAGATTTTAAAACTAAACTTTGTTTTTTTAGAAAGAAAACATAATCTCATAATTTAAAAATTTTATAAAGTTTAAATAAGCCTTGTATCGAAGATAAAGCCAAACTTTAAACGAATTATTAAAATATAAGGACTTGAAAAAATATTTATCTTAAAGTATTAATGCTTGAATTATGTTAACTGAAAATTTAATTACTAAATCTGGATTAATGAATAGAGCCACATGTTTCAGAAGAGATATTTCTGATGGGATAAAGATTAGTTTTAACATTAATTACCATTATGTCTATTAATTGAAAATTATAAAGGCACAACACTAAAATAATTAACTAAATTTAAAAGCAAAAGAAAAAATTTAATAATTAGGTACACATATTTTCTGTAAAGCATAGCTTTACACTCGATGACATTTAGGATTATAGAAAATAATTTCCTTTAATATTAGGCATAAACTATTCATAAATTTTAAGGAACTACCATTGAAAAGTTTTATTGATATTGGAAATATAATACAGGCTAAAAGATTTTACAATTAAAAGAATTTAAGTTTAAAAGACTTTTAAACATAAAAAATACGAAAAATTTTGATTAGAGAATTTAATTTGAAAATTAATTAAGAAATCAATATGTGAAATTAAAAAATAACTTTATAGAAATAATTCAATAATTAAAAATTTAAGAATATTAAAACTTTCAAAATTGTCGTTTTTCTATAATTATGGAATTATAAAAAACATTACATAGTCTAATGATCATATCAATTAGTAAAATATGTAAGTTAATATGAAAAAACTACATTAACAAAATGAAAATGATTGCTTTTTAATCAAAAAAGAGTTAAAAAATGAACTAATAAATTTAGAAGAATATTTAAATTAAAAAGAAATAAAAGAAAAGAAGATCAAAAAGACTTTTTAAAGACTTTAACTTAAGCCAATAAAAATTAAGATAAAGTTTCTTAAAAAATAATCCTAAAATTTGAGTATAGAATTTGAAATCGTATAAGAATAATGTCTTTAAACTAACAAATATTTAAAATATAAAACTAAATAAAAAAGAATGTCAAGATGTTAATAAAAATTATGAAAATCATTCATAATAATATAATAAAATTAAGAAAAAAATAAACTAACATTAATAAAAGTAACTATAAAGTCCAGAAAATTAATTTATAAGATTTTATAATCCAAATTCTTGATGCTGATTAAATTCGATTATCGCAATTCTATACAATTAGATAAAGTTAAAGCTGA
Source organism: Loxodes magnus (assembly GCA_946699065.1). Taxonomy (NCBI): domain Eukaryota; phylum Ciliophora; class Karyorelictea; order Loxodida; family Loxodidae; genus Loxodes; species Loxodes magnus. The sequence continues at coordinate 85,349 of CAMPDV010000445.1, forward strand.
TTCTTAGAATATTAAAATATAAATTAGTCAGAAATTTTTAAATGTAGAATGCTTTAAATTAGAAAATGTAAAGGAGTGATTCTTAGTTAAAATAATGAATATGTGATAATTGCTAATCATTCAAGAATAATAATAAGATTAATAAGAAGCAATTTTTTTATCTTTAAATAATTAAATTTGTCTTTTGAAGAGACGATAAACTTATTTTTAAAATATTAAAATATTTAATAAATGCTAGAAATAATAATTAATATAATTAAGATTGAGAAATGTATAAAAAAGAAATAAATAGTCCTATGATTGACTTTCATTACTTTAAACACTACTTAATAAAGTAACTAAAGTTAAAATATTATATTTTCTTCTTATTTTTTATATTTACCAGCAATAGAGTATATTTGCGAAAAGAATATAAATGAAATAACTTTAAAAAATTTAATCGATTTTGAATAATAAACTTAGAATTTGAAGAGTGATTAAAATTGAAAATGTGATAATTTAAAGCATAACTAATAAACTAATAAGGTCAAGCAACAAAATTATTATAAGTAGTATATATTATAATAGCTATTTATAGAACAAAATAAATAGAGTAAAATTAATCAAAAATTTAAAACCAAATTTATAATAAATTAATTTCTTGATTTGACAAACTTAATATTACGAGATTAAAGTTAAGTATCGATTTAACAAAACATATACAAACTGAAAGCAACAGTTTATCATGAAGGTGAAACTTTAGAGCAGGACTATTCTTAAATTAACGGTTAAAATTATTTTTATTTTAAAATAAATGATCGCCATAAAATTAAAAAGGTAAATTTCGAAGAAATGACATAAGTAGTAGTATTAATTTATGAAAAATCTCATTATATTTCATAAAATTGCATAAATTTTTAAAAAATTAACCTAAATAATAAAATAATAACAAGAAATTTAAAAAGAAAATTATAGAAACCATCAACTTAAATTCTAAAAAAAAGCTAAAAGAAATAAGTTTGTAATTATTCAGATTTACTTGAGTAAACCAAAGATGAAAAAAAATTAAACTTTGCAATTATTTAAAAAATTTAATTTACATTTGAAAAAAATATTATATTTCTAATTTAAGTACATTACAATATTAATTTTTGAAAACAACTATTCTATCTTAAAATTAAGCTTAAGTAGAAATTTTTTATAAATAAATAAAATTTATATTAACTAGCAAAAGTTTTTAAGCTTTTATTAAAAAACATTATTTGTCTCAAATGCTTAAAATTTTGTTTAAATAAAAAAAAATCCCAATAAAAGCTTTTTTTTAATTAAATTCTTCTTTATAAACTTAAAATTAAAGGGTAGTAATAAATATACTTGATTTAATTTTAAAACCCTTAGTTATGTAGCAAATCAAATGTATATTATAATTGAAGTGATAACTTTGATAAATAAAATAAATTTTACACGAAAAAGTTTTCATATTTATTTCACAAAGTTTTGAATTTTAAATTAAATAGATAATTTATTTGTTATTTTATTTTTTAAAAGATATTCATCTGATTGTAACTACAAACTTTATTCATGCAAATTAAAATTTTTTGCTTATTTTCTATTGAATTAGTTATAAAATAATAGAAGTTTAACAAGAAAAGAATGAAAATATTTCTATTAAAAACGAAGAAGAAAAGTATTTTATCTTAGTCCCTAGTATGATAACAAAGTTCCACAGCAGCTCAAAAATTTTTATCTTCTTCATCAAAATCTTATTCTGTTATTCTAATAAATCTGATGCTTATAAAAATTATTCCTAACTTGTTTTTTTCTATGAAGTTCATAAATTTTGTTTTAGTTTTTCATCTTTTTTTTATCCCGTTAAAATTTTTGATTATTTTCAAATTGGTTAAAATTTTATAATATTTTTTCTTCTATCTTATCTTCTTAATTTTAATTTCCTGTATCTATTTAAATAGTTGCCTTTTCAGAATTTTTAATAATTTCCAATCTCTTTTACATTTCTTTTGCTAGTCGGTTATGTCGTCTTTAAAACATTTTATTTTTTCTTTTTAAAAATTCTGTAAATAATTGATGACCCCATATGAGGTCTTGCTTAGATTCAAGTGCTTAAAAAGTTTACCTTAAAATTCATATGTTCTTTCTTTGCTAACATGCAATTAGCATCAAACTTAAAGTTCTAAAGGTTTTACATTAATCAAACTTATCTTTTAATTAATAAATGTTTTATATAATTTTTTAATTCTCTCTCTATATATTTATGATCAAATAAATCTTTAAAATATTAAAGCATATAGCTCACAGTTCTCTTTTTAATTTTTAATTTGTTTTTAGAAATTTCTATTATTCTATTATTGTATTTTTAACTTAGTAAAAAATAGTGACTCCGCTTTTAGTCAAATCTAAATTTGAAATCTCTTTATAAGCTTTATTTTAAAAAATTTCTTTCACAAATTCGTTAAAGGTCTAAAATTATTGCTATTTCCACAGCTTGCTTTCTAAAAGTTACTCATGAATAATTTTTGATGTTGTTAGATATCTAAAAACTCTGTCAGCTATTCCAATAAACTTTTCGTTAATCCATACATTATTGAGTAAAATGCATCTTGAAATGGCTTTATTTATTTAAGAAGGATCTATCTAACATATTAAACTTTTTTCATTCCAAACATCAGTATTTAGTAAGTTAAAATAAAAATATCACTTTTTTGCGATTTCTTATATTTTTATTTCGTTTTTTTATTCAATTCACTCTTTATTTCCTTTAACTTTTAACCTTTTTAAGTTCATTTAAATTTAACGTAAATTAAAGTTAAGTTTTTCTAAAAAGCCATTTTACAGCTACTTTTCAACAAACTCATTTTACAATTTACTTCCGATGCGATATTCTTGAAGGTTTTATATCACTTTAAGACCTATTTTTAACTTTTTATTAAATTTATCAATTTTCTTTATTAAAAGAGACATTTTTTAGTTTGAAGTGCTTTATCCTTGTAAATTATATAGCTTAATATCCATTAATGCATTAATATTTACCAATATCTTAAATTCGTTAAAGCAAATTTTTGCTATAATTGTAGTATTTCTTTATATCAAATAGAGCATTTTTTATAATGTATAAAGCCTACTATTTTAGCACTTTTTATTTACTATTAAGATTATCCTATACTAAAGTGGTTATAATTAATAGTCGAAATTTGATTCTACTATGATTTCTATGCTTCTTGGAATTTCTTTACTTATTTAAGCTCTTTTCTATCAGCATAAAAATTTCTTAGTTATAATTAAAATAAATTTTAAGTGAATGCTAAATATTATAAATAGTTGTAACTAGCCATTTTACCCTAATAATTGATTTGCATGCTTTTATAAAAAAAAAATAATTAAAATTAAGTTATGAATAATTCTTAAAATTGGATCGAATAAATATATTTAAATTAAAGTCTATTAAAACATTAATCCAATCAAATTATTTTAATCTACTTTACTTATTAAAATTTTAGCTTTATCAGAGTAAAATATTTGCTTACTCATAATAATAAATTTGTAAAGGTGATAACAAACTTAAAACCTTAAATTCAAGTTATCACAAAAAGGAATAAATTTACAAAATAAAATTTATTGATATAATAAGTTTAGTTATAAATAGGCAAAATAGTAACTTTAAAAATAGAGAAATGTAAATCTTAAAATAATCACTATTATTTATTTCCAATAGTATTATAAAAATACTTTTTATGGAAACAAATGGATATCTTGAAGCTGTAAAAATAATGTGATTAAATATTTTTAAATGAATATAGATCAGTCTTTTATTATAAATAAAATATATTTTTACGAAAAAATTTTGAAATATTAAGTTTTTTTACTTTTTCCTAATTAGTATAGATAAGGTGTTATTTCTTTAATTTTTTTAGTTTATTCTTTATTAAACTTAATGAAATATGAATTATTAGATAAATTTAGCTTATTAAGCTAAATTTAAATATTTTCTCAAATTAGATATAATTTAAATAATCACATTTAATAAATATGCAAAATCAAATTTTAGTGTATACTTGTAAAAGATATTAAATGAAAAATTAAAATTTAAGCAAAATTGTTTTGGTAAAAATATATGTTAATTTAGATCAAAATATAACTAATGGAAGAATTAAAAGTTAATTATATAATTTGCATAAATAAGCAAAGAATCAGATACTTCTATCTTTCTAAATTTGATGCTTGTCTTAGCAAAAAAGCAGCAAAAACTACTAGTATAATATTAAAGATTGATTTCTCTTTTATTGATTTTTAATAATTTTAATTTTGCAATAAAAAAGATTTAATAATTACATGCAAAATCTTAAATGACATAATATTTGTTCCATTTTCTTATAAACATTTCTAATAAATGTTAATATTATGAAAGAAATTTAGTAATTTATATTATATAACATTTCTAAACTTTTTATTCTCTTTTTTAAAGTTGTTAAAACTTTAAACATAGCAAAATTTTAAAAAGATTAGTTTACTTATAAGATCTAAATTGATTCATTTTTAGAAAGAATCGAAATAAAAGAACTATCTTCGTTAAAATAAACTTGCTAAAGCGTAAAAACCCTATAAGCAAAAATCAGAAGGATAATTACAAAGTGTATTAAAATACTTTAAACATTTTAAAGATTGAAAAGTAATTAGTTATAAGATTGAATGGCTATGATTAAAGCAAAAAATCAAAGAAAAACAAAGATTTATGTAATTATAATAAACTTGAGAAATTGAAATTTCTAGAAGGACTTAATCACCTAAATATTTTCTTCAAAATTATTTTAACTAAAATAATGAAGGTAAAAATGGATGTAGATAAATAAAATTTTAATTAATGAATTAGTAATTTTATAAATTAGTTATAAATAAAATTAGATAAATTATATTATTTATAAAAATTAAGGAAATAAAAGGTTAAAATCAATTAATAAGGCCAATAATTATATTGGTAATTATTATAAATAAATAAATAAATAAAATGAAATTATTTAATGTTAAAGAAAATTTGAATCAGAATCATTAAATTTTTTATATGGTTAATTATAATAATAATATTAATTTTGAGTTTTCCCTTTTAGGGATTTCCAACCCGTCAGGAGGACAGCAGTTCATGCTCCCTGCTGTTAAATATAAATGTTTGGGATGTCCAATTTTAACGAGATTGGGAACTCGGGTTCTCCAGGTTTTCCTTCCTTTTACTTGATATGGTTCCATCTTAATCTTTTATATTGAACCATCCGGGTTGCAATACATTCTTTTCATTCTTGCTTCTTCTTTTTTCTTCTTTTGTTGTTTTATCCAATAGTTTCTTTATTTCTATTAGAATTTCTAGCACTTCTGATAAAAATGCCATACGCTTCCACAGCAGAAACATTTCTTTTTTATTTTGAATTATTTTCCTTGATTTGTTTGCTCTTTCTAGGCTTCGATTTCCATTTGAATAGCTCCAGTTTCGCTTTACTCTTTCTTAAAAGTTTACAATTTCTCTTCTACTTTTCCGAGTCTGTTATCCAGTTCAGCCTGTTTCTAAAGCTAATTTTACGGATTCGTTAGTCTGATTTTGTGAGATATTCCAAAAGGAGTTAAGATCTCTCTCCTAGGACATAAGTCTTGACTCAATTCCTTCTGCTAGGTCTAGCTTTGCCATCAGCATATCATTGTCCTTCTTCAATCTCTTGACCTCTTCCTGGAGGTTCAGTACCACTTTGATGAGTTATTCCATGCTCATCTGGCCAGAAGGGTTGAACTCTGATACCTCCTGGTGGAGAACAGACTTCATCTGTTTCCTCGGTTTCTCGCTTGAGGTTGGGGTTTCCGTGTGTATATTCTTCAAGGTTGGCTTTCGTTCGTTTTGTTAGATTTCAGGTTGTTAGTTCAGTGTTGGTTAAGGTTGTGATAGAGAAGATTGTTAAGATTATTAAGACTTGGTTTCTTGCTTCCTACCTTCCTTTTTGGCTTAGGAAGAGATGGTATAGAAGCCTGACTTGAAGCCTTCAACCATTTTTTTATTATATGGTTAATTAATATTTTATAAGTAAATACATTAAAAGTGTGATATTTTAAATTTGTATATATTAAAAGTAAAAATTCAAAATATCTTGCTAAAAAATATTTAGATATTATATTATACCTGAAGTGATAACTTTAATAAAATAATTTTTACACGAAAAAGTTAAAGGAAAGCAAATATAGTGAAGTCTTAAAATAATTTCGCTAAAAAGCGTTGAAAAAAATTAAAACTGCTAAACGCTTAGTTTAAAACGCAAAACCTTTTTAATTTTATATTATATTTAATAAAGAAAATAAATTAAATTATTTTTTTTAAAACAATCTAAAAAAGGTAAGTTTTAAATTTTCGATTAAAGTTTAAAAAAAATTAAAAAAAGTACATAGTAAAAAGTAAATCTTAAGTAATAGTCAAGCCAAAAAAACAAAATATTATGTTTTAATTTAAAAAAATTAAAAGAAATTAAAAATAATATTAAATAACAATAGCTAAAATATTAAAATATTGAACAATAAAATTTTAAATAAAAATGGCAAAAAAAATGAAAAGATTTAATAAAAACTTATAAAAAGATAATTAAAAATCTAGATAGAAAAACTAGCAAAATTAAAAGCAAGCAATAAAAAGAAGAAAATTAAGTTGAAAAATAATCTTAAAATGAATCACTTATGATTCAAGAAATTTAAAATAGAATTCTTGAAGATAAGATTATAATGATAAGCTTATGAGAGAAGTAAGAAATAGGCAAAGAAAAAGCATAATTAAGAAAAACAGAATGAAAATATATATAGACAGATTTTCAAATACTTTAAGACGTGACTTTAATAATAAGCTTAAAAATGAATTCCGAAGTAAGAAAATGATAAATCTTAACTATTTATCAACTAGATTCATTCAATGACAGACATAAATTAAGAATATTTTAAGATATAAATTTATTAAAAAGCTTAAGAGTGAAGTCTGAAGTAAGAAAGAGATCAGGTTTAACTAAGTAAAGCTGAATGAATAAATCAACAGATAGAAATTAGAATAAGCGAATATATTACTTAAAAAAGCCTAAGAAAGAAATTTGAAGGAAGACAGAGAAAAAACATAATTAAGTAAAAATTGAATTTTTTCATTGAAGGAAAGAAGATTTGAATTTTGGAAGATGTGACTTTTCAGAAGCGCTTTAGAGAGAAGTTTTAACAAGATATGGAAAAGTATAGATAAGGCAAACTGGATTCATTTGATTACAGAAAGAAACTAAAAGATTGAAGGATAGACCTTAGTTTAAAGATATTTAAGAAGTAAGAAGTAGATCAGAAATATGAATATCTAAGTAAAAAATGAATTTTTCATCGAAATTCAGAAGATTTGAATAATTAAAGATGTGATTTTAAACCGTAGCTTAAGAGAGAGAAGTTTAAAGATGATAAAGAAAAAAGCATAGATATTCAAACTGTTTCTCTTGATTAGTTCTAGTCTTAAAATTCAAAGAATAAGAAACTGTTGTGTATTATTATCACTTCTACGAAACTTGTAATTTTATTCACTTAAGATTTTAGAAATGAAACTTATTGTCGAATTATTATAATTAATGATTATATCTACGTCAATTTATGAGATCCCTAATCTTTTATCAATCAATTAAATTTCTAATTTTCTTCTTCTTTGCAAATTTTTTCGATAAAATCTAGTTAAGCTCTCAAAATGGAGTAAGTAATAATCTTTAATTAAGAGTCTTAGATTAGAGCTATCAAAAGTATTAATTTAATGTTTAATAGCTTTAGGATTTTAACCACGATATAATTTTACAAAGTAACAATTAACTTTAAAAATAATAGCTTTATTAAATAAAAAATATTATGATAATTTAAAAATAGCACCTAAGAAATAGATTTCTTCCATAAAGTCCAGTATATCTTAGCTAGATATTATAAATGAACTATACTTTTTGTAGTTAGAGAACAAAAAACTTACAAAAACAGTAAGTGATCTATGCCGATAAACTTAGAATTTGATGATATCCATTAATCTACTTATAAATGAAAATAAAATTATTAGACAAGAAATAAACTGGATTACTCTATCTTAATAAATATTGCTGTAAATTAATGCAATTTAAAATAGCCTAAAAAAGATGCAAATTTAAAGATATTTTGGATTAGAGTAAACCTAACTAAATGAAGAAAACAATCCAAGATAATTAATCAATATCTTTTCACCGAAATTTTAAAATTTTAGTAGAAAAATAATGAGGTGCTGATACTGCAAATGTAAAGGGCATATGGTAAGATAATGCTTTGAATTTCTCTAAAAAAAGCGTAAATAGGAAAAAGTTTTTGCATAATATGTTTGAGATATATTGATCATCGAACGGAAAATTCTAAAATGTTGTAATAAACTTTATACTATATAATTAAATTAATAATTTTAACTAAAAGAATTTTGGGAACTGAAACTCCTTTTCAGTTATACTACCCGATGCTCTTTTTTAGAATTACTGAGAATATCCTAATGTGTTCCAGACACAGCTGCAAGGCAAATCCATCGCTATGAGCAGCCAGGCTTCAAGCCCATATCAAAAGCGGATAATCTAGAAGACAGCGTTCCCTTGAGAAAATGACTCTGGCCAGGGACTTTCTCATCGACAAGGTAGGAACTTTTACTAGCCAGAAAGTTTAGTCAAGAAAGTCAATCTCAGCTCCCACCATCTTTTAAATTATATTATATAATTAAATAATTCTCTAAAAATTTCTTTCTTATTTTTTTTTGGTGTGGTAGTTATGCTAAATTTAAAAATCTGGAAGAAAGTTTGTTAAACTTTTTATGTAGTCATTAATGAAATAACTGTTTTAACTGAAGTAAAAATAAGCAAAGCATGTAAAAAAAATTACGAATGGCGAACTGGAAAATAATAAAATTAAACTGTTTATAATTGAAAAGAGCAAAAATTATAGCTTTTTTATAATTTAATTCTTTTTGTTAAAAGCAAAAAGATTATATTTCATGTTACTTAAATAAAAATTCTAAATGTTTTTTGTTTTTAGTCAATAAAAAATCTGAAATCCAGTATTCTAGCTTAATATTTATAGAATAAAGTGTCTATTAAAGTTAATAATAGATAAAAAATATAATAAAAATCTCAAGTGATTATATAATTGCTAAAATATAATATTTTTGTACGATTAAAGAACAGTGAGAGTAAGATTTTGAATTATCTGATTTTATTTCTAATTTTAGATAGATCACTAGGTGGATCAAAGATCTTGGAGGGAATGTTTATGAAAGATTTTTCGGTCTTGAAGTGGATATAATTAATAATATGCCCTTGAAGCATTAGAAAATAATTTTAATGAAATTTTATTTAAATTTAAAAATAATTTATAGATTTTATATTAAAATTAATATTAAAATTTTAATTTTGCTTAAGAACCCAATTTCGGAATCAAGAAAGCCTTAAATACAACACATAATTACCACACTAGAATTTATGCTTGAGAATTAATCTTTTCTACGTCTAATTTGTAGATAATGCCAAGTCATCATCGGATCTGCAATCCATTGTAAATATTGCGAAATATTAGACTCCAAATCTCTTTATCTAAATCTCATATTCCCAAAATAGTTAAGAAAGCACACCGCCTCATACACCAATTAAAGGGTACAATAACCAAAATAATTACTTGAATTTAACTGCTTTTACCATTCCCCTTTTTTCAATATTTAATTATAGCATTTTTAATATTATACTAAATTATTCTATTAAAGTTAGCTTTTGAGATTAAATTATTATTAAAAAATACAAATCTAACGTGTAAACCTAAATATCTTAAATAAGTCCTTATATTTATATGTAAACCAGAGAAAGTCTTAGAATTTATTTTTGCAAATAAATAAATTATTTTTTATATAAGTGATTAAGAAATTACCTCCTTAATAAATAAAATTTTATACAATATTCTATTTATTTTATTAATACTGCATATAAATTTTTTGCTTACTTTGGTTTTTCTTACGATTTGGATATTTATGGTGATTTATACAAAATTAAAAAATTTAAGTTGCTAAATTTCTGTTAAAATGTTAACAAAATTTTTTTAAATTAGACATATTCTATTATGCTAATATAATTGGTATAACTAAATATTTTTAATTCATAAAATAATAATAATTTCATAAAGATTATGTAAAAGAATATTGAAATTTCAAAATTTTAATTTAAGATTAAACAAAAATTTTTGTAATGATCTTACATGTTTCACTCACTTATTTCTATCATTAAAATTAACTTAAGATGATATTAATAATTTCAACTTAATTTTTTTATAACTACTAGATTTTTTAATTTCTTAATATTTAATATAAATTAATAAATTTAATTATTTAATTATTTAATTTTTTTTTAATTTTAGCCTTTTATTTTTTAGTTTTTTTAAGCTTATATTTAATTTTTTAAGAATATTTTAAATTAAATTAAATTAAATTAATTTAAATTGAGTTAGATTCTCCTTTCTGCTTTAATGAACCTACAGAATGGTTAAATTTCTTGTTTCTCTCTACGATACTACCTAAATAATACTTACCTTTTCTCAAAAAAGGCAAGAAAGGATGAGATCAGAATGGAATATTTCGCCCTTGAAGCTGAAAGTTTCCAAACAGTGTCGGTGTTCAGTATTAACTACGCATCTCCGCTTACTTGATTGCAAACAACGGGATCCACATTCAATTTCCATCTGTTCTCCATTTTTTAATATAACTTTAGATAATTAATTAATAATTATTTTATACTTATTTTCTATTTATTTTTTATCTTAATTTTGATATATTTATCATTTATACCACTTAAACAATTTTGAAAACTATTAAGTTTAATTAGTATACTAATAGTATTTTAATTTCTAATTTAATAAAAATTTATTTCAAAAATTCATATAATTTAAACATTTTTTTTGTTATTTTAACTTTTTCAAAAGCCTTGAATAAAATTAAATTTTTAGTAAGAATAATAGAAAAATATGAGCTTAGCCACCAGAATAAAACTAACAGAAGTAAATAAAAAACTGCGGTTAATAATGATCCAACAAAAGCTGCATAAATAATAGTTTAATCTAAAATATCAGAATTATGAATTTACTCGCTTTTATAAGGAATATATGGATATCGGTCGCGGTCAGGAGAACTAGTATGTAATCTGGAGCAGTGTATAATGTATTGCGAATTATCTCGCACTAGATACCCCTACAGAGAAAGGTGGAAAAACTCGAAAGAAAAAGCCCAACTTACCTGAGGTCCTTGCTAGCAGTATGTACATTTGACTGACAGGCTAACTAATGACTTAATTACTAAATCTTATTTTGATCTTATTCAAGAAGACTCGAGTATTTGATTCAAGATTAAAGAATAATCTTTAATAAGCAGATCACTCATTTGGAGAAGCTGACGTGACTCATTGGACAGTAAAAGTGGTAACAAGAAGTATGAGAACACTTTCTTTTAATAATAATATTAAAAGAACTGAGCGCCATCGAGGTGTTACACGTTCTATAATCATATTTATATATCTGATATTTTAAAACCATAAAAGCTAATGTAACAATTTTCTAAACAATGTTCTTACAATTGACATCGAAAGTAGATCCGATTTATCACATTCACTGTCAGAGAAATTTCTTAAACCATAGTTAGAAGTTAATTGGAATTTAAAAATTTTCAAAATTATAATCGTGTAGCACTTTAGCTTTATTCTAATAGATTAATTTGAATCTTGTTCTAAATTTTGTTCACTTTCTTAATTTTCAAGTACCATTACCGTAAATTTTCGTGTTTTAGTATTTTTATTTTTAAACCCAAGATTTTTGATTATTTCACTTTAGGCATTTTTTCTTTTCTTTACTTCGTGGGTGAGTTTTTCAAGTATTTGGATGACTATTTATGACTCATTTCTTGGTTCTATTCTCTACTAATATACTTTTGATAATTTTTTCTTATTTTTTTAGATGCTAATTATATCATTATTAGTTTCCTCTTCTTCATTAAAAGAAATTATAGTGAAATTTTATCACATTTATTCAGAAGTTATTAAACTACTACATTTAAGAAGGAGTAAATATAAAAAATCAAAAAATAATTTCTTAACATATTGGATTATTTTGATTTTTTTTTAAAACGTTCATTTCTCATAAACAGACTTCTAATTATTCAAAAAAAATGTTAGGAACATTCTAGATATTGCAAAAAGAGTAAAAAAATGTTCTATCATTTCTTCACATAAATTATTTTATAAAAAATTAATGAAGTTTTAAGTTTTAACTTGATGAATATAAAATAACTTTTTCCATTAATTAAATATATTTTATTTTTTATTATAAAATAAGAGACTTATTATTCAATAGTATCTCTAACTTTTTATTTAAGATTCTAATTTTTAATGTTTTTTCATTGAATATTTCGATTTTTTTTAATTCTTAGATACAAAATTTATATTTTTAAACTTTTCTCTCAAAGATTATACAATAAAAGTGCATTTTATTATTTAAAAAGGTTTAAAGATGTTAAGAATTTCTTTCAAATTTCTTGATTTTATATTTTTTTATAATTAGCATCAAGCTTAAAAATAGGATTATAAATAAATTTTATGAAGACCGTGCTTTAGATTAAATTTATATCAAATACTTTTTCTTCTTTCTTAATATCTTAAATTAATCTTTTCCTACGTATATTTTTCTTTAAGTTGAATATATCTTTTATTAAACTAAAATTAATTTTTTCTATTATATTAAATATTTTCTTTTTTTATTCGTTTTAAAAATAAAAAAAACGGAAAAATTTTAAACCTGTTAAACGCTGGATGAAAAACGTAAAGGATTTATAATTTTATATTATATTTCATTTAATAAAATAAATACATTTTAATAAAACCAATCTAAAGAAAAAAAGTTTTAATATTTCTATAAAAAAAGTTTAAAAAAATTTAAAATTAAAAAAATAAGTTTAAAATAAACTTTAAAAAGTAAATCGTAAGTAATAGTAAAGCCAAAAAAAACAATATATAGGATAAAAATATTTTAAACGAAAATTTTTATGAAATAATAAAAAAAACATGGAATTTATACTTTAAGTCTTTATCTCATTTTTTATCTAATAAATATTTATATGGAAAATAAAATAATTAAAACTTTAAATTTCTATCAAGTTTCTTTGCTATAAATTTAGATTTATTTAAATTTAGAGGCTCTTATTAAATTTTGCTTACCTTAAAAGCAATGTATGTATTATTCATTAAATGACCTGATTATAATTTGTTATAACTCTTTATAATTTTTTTGTATTTTTTTCCTAGTAAAATAAAAATGTTTGATTATTTCAGATTTTATAACTCTTCAATTTTTTATTCTTTTAAAGTATATAATTTCTTAAGAGATATTTTATTCTTTATGCAAACATCGTTCTTTTCACGTTTTAATTTAAGATTTACTTACTTGCAGTCTCTCATCAATAAATCCAACAATCTTTGAGCTTGAAAATCAAATTAAAGAACATTTATTATGACTTTTTTTCTCATTTATACCAAATTTTAAATTCAAGATATTTTTCTTATGCTTGGCTTTTATTTTTAGCTAACAAATGGTAGTGTTAAGTCTTATGTTCTTAGAAATAAGTTTCTATTCAATCCTTTGAGTTATGTAATTACATAAAATTTTTATACTATCCCCTTTGAAATTTCTTTAGTCAATCTAAGAAAATAAAATTATTTAAGACTTTTTAATGAGAAATCTCAAATCTTTATTATATAGTTAGTTGCTAATACGATTAAAATTAAGCATCTTCATTTTAGAGTCAATTTTTTATTTAAGAGCTTTTCCTTTTGAATATCTGTCATCTACTTTTCTTTAATTCTAATAATTTTTGTGCTTTAATTTCTTTTATGCAAAACTTATTTTATCTATTATTCTTTAAATAATTAGAGTTATTTCTGCATATCATTGAAGCTAATTAATTTGAACTTAGCATCCAGAAAGAACTAATATAAATATAGATATTAAAGCTAAATTACTTGCAGACTTAAATAATTAAATAGGAAATTTATAATGCAGTTTTCTTAGTAAATAGATAATTAAGCTAAATTTAAATAAAATTAATTATTGCTAAAGATTAATTACTAAAAGTACCAAAAACATTAATATTTAATAGATTTTAGAAATAATTTAATCTAATAAGCTTGTATATTTAATAGAGTCTTAATCAAGAGTTAAATACATCATTATTTTAAAATACTTCCAAATTATATAAATTTAAATAACTTAAAAATCTAGAAAAGAGATTAAAAAATTTTATAATATAGTTGGTTATATCTTTTTGATACATATAATTATCTATAGGACTGTTTCTTCTTAATATTTTGAATTAATATGTTTATTCTTTAAAACAACTATATGATATGGTTAATTTTCCATAATTACTAATCTCATTCTTTTTATTTTGCATTTATAATTTCATTAAATTAATAAAATTCCTAACTTCGGAAACTCTAAATCTTGAATTATTTTTTTCCCGAAGTTAAAAGACTAGTAAGATCTAACTTTATTAGAATAAATTATATTTGTCTAATAACAATTTTCTTTCAATTTATCTTAACTCTATACATAAAGATTAGGCTTATTTTATTTAAAGCTAAAACATAGAAACATTTTATTAATCTTTATTTCTTATTTAGATTAGTTTTTTTACTTTTTTTAAATATTTTCTTATTCTTAAATTTTAAGAGAAAACAGCAAAAATTAAAATTTTAGCATAAGTAGACAAATCTTCTCTTAGTCTTAGCTGTATAATTATTATTTAATGCTAAGTCCTTAAATCAGAATTAGGTTTATTATAATATATTTTTAAGTTTAAAGATATGAAATATTTCTTTCTCTGATCCAAATCTAACAAATATTATTAAATTTGAGTGTTTAATCATTAAAAGTTTAAGTTTGATGATTTAAAAGATTTTGAAAAGTTGACATAAGTAAAGCTTATAATTAACTAATAAAACTTATTTAAACTAAGTTTTAAAAAATCTATGAAAAAAAGCTTTAGAAATAAAACTTTATGTCCTATAAACTAAAATCTAATTTATTTTATAAAAGAATTGCTAAAAGCTTTGCGTAAATGCTTCTGTAGAAAGCTTATACTTTAATTTTATCAAAAAATAATGAAAAAAATAAAGTTTCCTTGAAATTAATAGCTATCCATAATTAAATTTCCTATCTTTTTTTAATATATTTTGTATGTTTAGAATAATTCAAAATCTTAAAAGATATAATTCTAGAAAATTAGTAATTTTAGAAATATAATTAGATTTAGAATTTATATTATCTCATTTTTAAATAAAGAATATAATAATATATTAATTATAAAGATATTTTATTATAGTTCTAACTCTCTTTATTTAAAAATGTATAAATAAACAATAATTTTATCTTAAATACATTTCTATGATCTCTTATGGAATTTTTCTAATAAACTACCTGTAAATTTATTATCTAAGAGTTTTTGAAATCATTTAGATTGTTCTTATATTGACTACTAAATAAATTTCTGACAATTCCAACTAAAATAACTGCTATAATTAGCTTTCTTTTTTAATAAATAATAAATGAAAAATGAAATAAAATTTGCTTTAATATTAAAAAGGGAAATAGCTAATATTAAATTGTTAAACTTCAATCATTTAAAATTATCTCTTAATAAAATTTTATTAAATAAACTATTGTGGTATATTATTTTTCTTTATCTATTCATTTAAAATTGCTTTGTCTAAAATAATTATTTTATATGTTTTATTATCAATTTTTTAATTTTATTTAGTAATCAATTTATAAGTTATATATCTTTTTCTTTCATAGATTTATTTTCTATATTTTGCTTTATTTATATATTAAGTAATATAAATACAGTTCAATTATTTTTAAATATATTAATTTATTAATTTAAATTAATTTTTTCTCATAAAGCATTATACTTAATCATAGTTTGTTTTCACTAAATTTTAGAGTATTCTTCAATAAATTAAATCGATTTTTTTTTGCTATAATTTTAATTTAATAGAATATTTATAAGAATTTCATCTTAAATAAATTATTTTTAGATCATTTTATTCTAAAATTTACATTATTTTTTACTTTAAGGATATCCCTACATTTTTAAAAATATAAATTCCTGTGAAAGCAAACGTACTTTCTACTTCTATCTTTAAATAGTTGCTAAATACTATTTTTATCTGATATTAAGAAATAAAGATACCATTAATGGATTTGAGGAAATTACTTTACGTGAGATTCTCCAAAATTTTAATTTTGCTTCGACTCAATTTTATTAATTTTTTTATTAATTTTTTGTTAAAAGATTCGTGTCAGAAATATTATATATAAATAGGGAGGAGCAATCCTCCAACTGAAACTGACTTAAACTCTGGTACCAGGAAGTACTCCATAGGTAAAGAACCAGCCAAGAGAAGAGAAGACAAGACAAGATCGTAGAGGCATCAAGTAGAATTAATGATGAAAGATGCCAGATACTAAGGATAGCATGCCGATCGCAGCCCTATAAAGAAAAAATTCACAAGAGAATGCTAGCACTGTGGAAGACTTCCGCAAGGAATTTCTTTAACTTTAAAAATCTTTATTAAAGAACTGCGCACCATTGAGGTGCTACGCGCACTATAATTTCATTTGTTTATTATTTATTTATTTAACTAAATTTAAAATAATAGGATATATATAATCACACTATTCTAATTATTACATAGTGCTGCGGTCCATTGAGGTGCTACACGCAGTTTAATCAAAGTTTTTTTTAATGAGAAAATATTTTATTAGTCTATTTAATTTAAAGACTTAATTTTTTATATTAAGCTTTTAATTCTTAAACATAAAGATTATTCTAACCTACTTATTATTTAAACAAATTATCTAAATTTAATTAAAAATTTATGAAAGAGATATAATTTATCAGAAACTTAAACTTTTTATATAAAATTCGTTGCTTTTATTAGAATTGTTTAATTCTTAAATTAATTTAGTTATCTAATATCAAGATTTTCATCATCTTTTTATTTAGAAATATTTGATTAAGATTTAACAAATCAATTTAAAGTCTAAATTTTAATAATTTTAAGAATTTATTGAAACAATTTAATTTATGCACAAATCTATTAGAAAGCCTTAGTTTATTGAATGATTTTTATTTAAAATTAGAATAATGTTGGAAATAATAATAATTATGAATGTATTCTGAATTTCAATAAGTTTAGTTTTATAAATTATGTAATACTTATAAGTCAAATTTAATTATAAATGTTTGATAGATTATTCATTTTCGCTACTTATTTTTAGAATATAGGCCTTAATATAAACCCGGTTTTCAGCTTTAAGGCTTAAATTTAAATAACTTTTTTATCTTATTTTAATTCTAAATTAAAGAAAATTAAAAAAATGTTAAATTTACTTAATTTTTAGCTATTTGACTATATTGTGAATGAAATATATAATATCTTTAGCAGCTATTATAAATTAAAAGTTTTAATATCCTTTTACATTAAGTTACATAATAATTAGCAGCACTGAATTATCTACCTTAGTGCAAATTTATAAATTAATATTGGAGATAATCATTTTTAGAATCAAAATTTTCACCTTCTTCTCTTCATATTTTTCTACTCTAATTTTATTTTAAATAAAATTAATTTTTAATTTTTAAAGACATTATTATTAAAAATCATTTAATATTTTTTTAATTTTTATAGAACTCTATCTAATTAATTGGTTGTTTCAAATAGATAACTAAAATAGATTAAATTTAATGAAAAATGTATCTTAATTTTATAATTTACAATTATAAGAACTAAACCATAAATTTATTAAGTATATATCTCTTATTAAAAATTTAAAGCATCATTATAAATAAAATATGAAATAAGTTCTGACTTAAATATAAATTTATCAACATTTATTAGCATACCTTGAAATATTTTACTAGAGTATGAATTTTTTTTATTTTGCGAGCCAAAAATAATAAATAATTATGATTAATATTTCATGGTAGTGCTTGATCTTTTTCTCGAGGCTTATAAAACATTTCAGTTAAAAATCTCTTTTCTAAACATTTATTTTTTAGAATTAAATGATTTTAGTATATTCTTCATTAAATTACTTTATATACTCTTTAGTATAGCTTTTAATTAATTTTAATTGAGCTTTTTGTTTTAAAATAAAATTTGGTGATTTTATTAAATTTTTATGTTTTTTTTTATTTTTAATTCATCATTAATAACTAAAATACATTTCTTTGATTAAAGATTTTTTATTTTTCTAATTTAAGATTTGCTTATTTTAGGTGTAATCAAGCATCATAAAGTTTAGCATACAATGACTCTAAAAATCGCATATTAATATGGAAATTTTTACATTTTTCTTCTCAGATTTCAATTTAAAATAATTATCAGAAACTTAATTTTTTTCTGGTTAGCAATTACGAGGCGGTGCTGGAACTTTATTTAAAAAATAAATTTTAGTATTATTTGAATTTTTTAACTTTCAGTTTGGAAAAAATTATTGCAATAGCTCTTTTAAAATCCTAAATTAAATTAGCTAGGAACATAAAAATAATTTAATTTAATGATAAAATTTTCAAATTTTAAGTTATAGATATTTGTTGTTTCTTTTAAAATGTGGTCTTTTTCTATCCATTTAATCGATGCTTGAGGAACTGGTAGTTAACTTTTGCTTATTTAGAACAATTTTGTCTATATTTTTCCATGCTTATAAAATTTTATCTTCTGCTCTTAAGGAAAGTAAAAAGATTTCAAGTTATTTTTGAATTAAATAATATGAACATAATGACTTAAAATAACTAATTTGAAGATAAAATGATAAATTAAAGTTGCTTGTAAACTTAAATTTATTAACTAGAAAAGTTATAATATAATTTTAAAATTGAAGATAATTAAAAAGATGGTGGAAGCTGAGATTGACCTTCTGAATCATACTTTCTGGTTTTATGGCTAGGAACAAGTTCCTTTCCTGTCGCTGAGAAAGTCCCTGGTCAAAGTCAACCTTTGCAAGGGAACACTTTCCTTTTAATTTTCCACTCCTGGTAGGGACTTGAAGCCTGGCTGCCCATAGCGATGGAGCTCCCTGGCAGCTGCTTTTCGAAAGCAACAGGATATCCCGGTTATCCCATGAAGGGAGTGTTGGGGTCGTTAAACTACAAGAAGTTGCAGTCCAAAAACTCTTTTAGTTTAAAATTAATTAATTAATTTTAAAATTCAATTAATTATTAAGAAAAATATCAAAATTAAATAATTGATGCTCACAAATTATTAAATACCTTTAAACTTATAAGTTCATTTCTCTACTAAAAATAAAAAGCACTGAAAATAAAATAGACTTAAAATAAAGAATACCAACTAAAGATATAAATAAATAATTTAAATGTATACACTCTTATTTTAAAATTAAATAAAAATAAAGAGTTAAAGATATAATTATTTAGAAAGACTTGATGAAATCCAAAATTTTAATAGCCTTAAAATTAAAAAAATTTAATTTAGATAATTCTTAATAAATTTTACTTGCTTTTGATTATAAAACTTAACTTTAAAATTGCTTTATCATGATGCTTTGAAATAAATTAAGTATTCTTCATAATAATTATAATAAATGAATTATTTCCTTCTATTATTAATTGCTTATATACATTTTTTAATTTTTTGCTAAATTAATAATTAATCATATATAAATAGTCTATTAACTTACAATTATTTTTATTCCAAAATAAAAAATACTAGTAACCTGTATCTTAATTCGTATATTATTATTTTTTTAATATTATTTTTTATCAATTTTCTTTGATTCCATGTATAAAGCTTAAATTTGTTTTATTTCAAACTAAAATACAATTTTTTTAATTTTAGTTTTACATTTTCACATCTACTTTCTTATTAAATAGTTTTTTATTCTCAAATTCTCGAAGGATGAAAAAAATAAATTTAAATAATTTATATATAAAATCTCTCTTTAGACTTAGTTATATAATGATTCAAATTTTGCTAGGAACATAAGATTAGAATAGATTTATTGTGGTAATATTTTTTTAGTTTGAAACAAATTTAAACTATCTCTCTGAAGTTAAAGTGCTAAATATTTGCTACTCATAATCTTAATTTAAATTTATTTTATTTTAGTTCGAAGCTCGACTTTAATATTAAGTTGTAGACAATTATCGTTAAAATTAATGAATTTACCTAAAATTTAAAAGTTATTTTAAATCTTAATTTTCTTAGATTTAATAAATGATTCTAAATATTTTAAAAATTTATTATTTAATTAGGAAATTAATTTTAAAATAAATATAGCTAAATTTAGAAATTAAATAAATCTCATTTGTAATAAAATATATTGATATATTTTAATCATTATAAAATCTTGTAAAATACATTCATATTCTTTTACTCTTAAAGTAAATAACTATAAATTTAGTTTTTATAAAAATACTTATATTTTCTATGGAAATATTATGATTAATATATTTTAAAATTTCTCATTTAATATCTTTTTCTTGGATTTTCTTCGAGATTTTATAATGGCTTTAATCTGATTATAACTTAATTATGAATTATAAGCAAAGCTATTCGAATTCTTTTAAATAAACTTAGAACCTTATTCTTATTTAATTAAATTAATTTTTAAAGGGAATCAATAAGAGCATGTTGGTGTTAACAATTCACTAAGAAATAAATAAAGGAAGATGACTAAAACATAAGAAACAAATAATTTAGAAATTTTAAATTTCTATTTATTATAAAATCTAAGATGAATAACTATTTCTAGCATTTCAAAAATTAAATATCATTCTCATTTAACAATTATTCTTATAAACTTTTTAATTTATTTTATTCTTAAATTAATTTTTAATTTTAAAGGTCGATATGTACGAGAAGCAATGAATTTGAAAATTGTGATATTTGTCTATTTTAACCTAAATTTATAATTATCCTGAAATTTCTACTTTCTAGTGTATTTAAATAAGCAAATATCATTCATACTAATTTGAAAGTTATAATAAAACTTTAAGAATATTGGTTCTAAATTATTTTATTTTTAAATAACTAAAAGCAAATAAAAGTTTTAAGTACTCTTGTAATAATGAAGAAACAAATTTGAAGAAATATGAAGTGAAATAAATTAAGAAGAACTTAGATTATAGTCACTATTATCTTAGTTATCTATATAATAATTTCGAAAATGATTACACTTTAAAATACCTCTAGGAAATTAAATTGATAAAATAAATTTAAGGATAGCGCACTTGGATTATTTATATAATCTTTCGATGCTAGGAAATTTCAATATTATCTATATGGTTCATAAATAATTTTATCATAATTTAATATGCTCTCTTAATTTTTACTCAATCACTCTGAGTAAAACTAGGTAAAAAGCTAAGTTAAAAGAAGGTTAAATTAATAAAATTGTTTAAAAATGTTAGTAACTTAGGATTATAACTCACTTAAATATCAATAATTGATAGTAAACTTAATTATAATAATGAATATATCGATTTATACATACAGCTTATATATTATGTTTTATACATTAATATCAAATTTATTAAGATAAATTATGAATAGATATATTTGCTAAAAGCTTAAAATAACTAATTTTATTAATTTTTTAAAAGAATAAAGAAATTTACTTTGCTGAAAAACAGAAAATGAGAAGCTAAAGAGTGAAATTAAAATAGCAGTTGCTTGAAAAGTAGAGATGCGCTAATTTATAAAAAAAAATTTATTGCCTCATTAAGAATCATATCTTTAGCTATATTTATTACTTGTTTGCCTCCTCTCTGCATTTAATTTAATTTTTAAATAAGATTCCTTAAAAAAAAATATTTTTTCTCTATCATAATTTTTTCAACTATTAATCTAAATTTATCCAAAGTTTTCTCCTGGCAAAATTTGACAAAGTCATTTATATTATGCAGAATACTGACAGGAAGATAATAAAGAAATAGATGCTTAGAATGATTCAATGAATACTGAAAAGAACTCTTCCTAAAGTTCAATTATATATTGATTAAAAATGTCAGCAAGCTATTCAAATTTCATAATAAATGCGTTTAATATTTCAGAACTAAATGATAGAAACTCTCTTTCACTTTTTTAAAGAAAATCTAAGTAATTTTATTAAACTTAAATAAAAATTTAGCTTGCTTAAGATGAGTTACCCTAAGAAACCTTAGTATCTGGCATCTTTCACCATTAATGCTACTTGGTGCCTCTTCAATCTTGTCTTATCTTCTCTTCTCTTGTCTGTTCTTCACCTATAGGGTACTGAGACTATTTACTAAGCAAGCGAAAATGAAGATCACATAATATACATTCTTTAACATGATTACCTTCTTGATTGCTTGAACTATTCTACTTGCTTAAGCAATGTGAAATTTTCAGAGGAGGGTGAGAAGGAAGCTTTAAGTCAATCATTCATAAGGATATGGATGTTCATTGCAAGATTCAAGCTCAACTATGTGTTTTATTAAAAAAGATAAACCCATTCTCTTTTTATAATCACAATCACCTTAAATTTTTATGAGTTTGAATTACCTAAATCTTACAAACTTAGTAATTTCTGAAAAAAAATTCTTTAAGGGACTAATTGCAATTAAACAAGTCGCAATTTTATTATATCAACTTAATATTCGTTATTAGGGATATCTTCAGTGGTAATAGAACATTTTTCACCTAAAGGTAGTAATTAATTTTTTATCAATTCAAGTGAAATATGATTTGAGAAATTAAAAATCTCGAATAATATAGCAGATTAAAGTAGCCAAATATTCAATATATAAAATTCGGAAATTCAAATTGAAGATAGTAAATTTACTAGCGATGAGGGTCTTATTTTATTTAGCTATTAAAATAATATTTTGATGAAAAATATTCTGGATAAACTATCGAGATGGACAGTTAAAGGATCGAAAGAGTAACGGCCTTTTATACCTAGGTCATATAATAAAATAAAACATCAGTTTTGAAAAGCAAATGGAGAATAGACTAGTAGCAGCATAAAAGATGTAAACATGAATACCGAGAAAAATAATAATGAATAAGGGATTAACACCATATAATTCAAAAATATTGTTAAAAACTTTCTTAAGCTCAGTTTTCAGTTATGAGGCAGAAGTGATCCCATATTGCAAATAATTTCTAGGAAAATAAGTGATGGAGCAATTAGAGATGATATAGAAAATATTTCTATAAAACAGATACTCAAAAGTTTAAGAAAATTAAAAAGATAAAATTTATACTGAGCAGTTTAGTAATCTTAATCAATTTCCAGTAATTACTTACACTAAGTTGAACAAAGAATTAAGACAAGAAATTATCGTTATATTTAATTTAGAACCCAATCCTTAGCTTTCGAAAAGATCTTTAAGATCATCACTATCCTATAGATATTCCTACTGTATGTGTGGAGAGTATGATACATTCAAGCACATTTTTAAATGAATATACTATTCTAATATAAGATATTTACTATTGTAAAAGATTGGGAATTATGATTTAAGATGACCTATATTATATAATTAAGGTCTTATAAACTCCTTTCCTAAGTCTTATTTAGGATATTTAAATTAAAAAATATTTCACAAGAAACTTATGTCAAGAAGACTAGAATTATTAGAAATGGAAAAAGCATAAAAGGAAGAAATAAAAGATGAGATTAAACTAAAGTAATTTAAAATTGTTAAGATCAAGATTATAATTAAAAGCAATAGAAAAATTTACTAATGTCTATAATTGAAGGAAGCAATTCTTGCAGTTATAGATGTATAAAAACTCTTTAAGTTTAAAGTTTTATTTTTAGAAATAATATAGAGAAGATCTTTACGAACAATCATAGATGCCCCTTTTTTAAGTGCAAAAGGAGATGTTAGAACATGAATTGCAGTTTATGAAATTTAAACATTACCTTTGACAAAAAACCTTGAGATTAAGAGGCTAATTTATAGGAAATAAAGGAAAAACAAAAGACTCATTATTCGATTTTTGTAAAGAAGAGAACTTTATATTTGAATAATATTGCATGGCAATAAAATTAGAATTAAGAATTGAGGACAAAATATTTATAGATGATGGTAAAAATAATTAAAAAGGGAAGAAATATTAATCGTGCAGTTTGAGAATATAGGATTGCTTAAAAGAAAGACACTTAGTTATGACAAGTAAAAGCCCTTTCTGTAATGAGGCAAGAGAAAATGAAAGCCATATCATTGAAAATTGTTCAGAATACAAAGAAGGAAGATAATAATGTTTTTGAAATCTTAGAGCAATAGGAGTAGAGAGATAAGGAATGGAACTATTTGAAATAATATGAGGTACGGCCAAATTCGATAATTTCATTAGAACCTAAGAAGAGCAAAAAAGAGTTAAAGCTGACTTGATAATAAAAGATTATATCAAAGTATATTAGAAAAAAGGAAAAAAGGTTATATAGAAAAGAAAATTAAATGAAAAAAAGAAATAAGAAAGTATTATAGAGCAGGAAAAGGATAATTTTTATGAGTGTATAAAAGCTTGATTAAGAAGAAAAGAATTAGAAATGAAAATTAGTAAGATATGTAAAAAAAAAATTAAGCTTGCAATAAGAATCTAATAAAGCGTAGATAGATAGAAAACAAAAGAATAAGAGTTAACATTGAGGAAAATGAGGAAGATATGTAACTGATAAGAGAAGCATTTCTATAAACTGAAGACTTACTTGAAGAAACAGACATATTTTGAGATATGTAAAGAGCTGCGCACCAACGCGGGGCTACGCTCTCTATAACCATATTTATTATTTATTAAAAAAATTATTTTTTAAGATGATGTGGATGTAATTATAGATATTTCATGCTTACTCTTAATTTTTATGAACTAAAAAAAATAATTTTAGTTTTTCCAGCATTTTTTTATTTTTTTAAGATATTTTTTTTTAAATCTTATATATATATTTTTAATTTTTTTTTCGTGGAATCCCTGTTTAAATTTGTTTTAGATTATTTAATTTCTAATATCTTTTTAGTTATAAATTGTTCATTCTTCAAAATCACTATTATATTTTTTTTAACCATCGTACTAAAATTTTTAATATATAGGCATTATGATATTAAATTTTTTAATATTATATAATTACATTTTTTTCAAAGCTAAAAAATTTGCTAAAAATTCATTTTTTTCTAGTTTGAATTTTTAATTTGGTATTTTTATTTGTTTTTTATTTATGTTTGTTTAATTTTATTTCCTTTAAAAATAATTCAATATTTCGTTAATTTAAATTTTTAAATTTTAAATTTAATTTTTAAATAATAAAAATAATTTATCAATTTTTATTTCAATATAATTAGTTTCTATATACTAAATTGTTTTTTGATCTTTATAAATGGATAGCAATCAATGTCCAAACTGTAAAGAGCAATTTGATTAAGACAAGCGAGTGTCTAAGCAAATACCATGTGGTTGTATTTCTTGTTTAAATTGTCTTAAAACATTATATTAGTTTATTTAAGAAATAAAATGCATAAAACATAACTAAGTTTTTAACATAAAACCTGAATAGTTATAAGGATATGTAGTTTAACAGCAAGTGTAGTAGTAAATATCAAGACATTAATAGATCTAAATTGTTGATTAAGTAAAGCTTCAAGAATAATGTAAATGGTTACAGGGATATTAAGTCTTGAAATAGAATTAACATAATAAGATAAAAGAAGTTGTTTAAGACAGCGCATTATTTATGCAGAGTATCTAAGCCATATCGTAGCAGTAGATACTAAAGATTTTAACTGATTAGATTGCTGTTACTAATAATAAGATCAAAAATTTACTGAAACGTTTGTCTAAGTTGCAAGCTACAGGTGAATTTTAATAATAATCAACAAATTAATACTAGTAAAATCTAGAAAAAAATAATTAATAAGAATTCAATTTAATACTGTAAGAGATAGCTGAGTTAAGAAGAAGTTAGAACTAACAAATGAGCATACAAAATCTAAGAAATATTGTTCAATCATGTATGTTCAAAGTATGCATTTATTTAAGTTAGAAATCCAATGGTTAGTAATTAACGTTAAACGAGGCTGATATGCTAATACAAAACTATTTCAAGCAGGTAAATATAGTAAATGAACTTTGTTAAGTATCAAGCATTGCATTAGAACCTGAAGTTTAGATCTAAATATAAAATCAGTAGATACTGAGCAAATATACAATCTAGGATTTCACAAACATAACGTTCGAAAATTTAAATAAGTTCTTAAACCAGATAAAGGAAGAGAATTTCAATCAATTAACGTTGAAGTAAAATCCTCTAAGCAAACCAGGATTGGTTAACTAAGCTTAAATATTATTGCAATTACCATAAGTAACAGATTAATAAATACATTAAAAGTTGATGCAAATAATCCAGTTATGTAGGTCGCAATAGGGAGTAACACAAGTAGCAGCAGCCAATTCATTAACTTTATTGAATTACATGAACTTCTAATTCACTAATTAAGATTTACAAAACATTGACTTATCTAATGCTGACATCTCTGACACCACATTCACTTCATGTAGTTTCAATAATTCCAACCTAACATCAGCCAACCTGCGTAACACTAAGTTCCTCAACTGCGACCTCTCTAATGCTAACTTAACCTCAATCTCATCTGAACACCCTCAAGTTTTCACTGGACACACAAAATCAGTCACCTCCGTGGCAATCTCACCAAACTCTAACTTAATAGTATCTGGCTCTGATGACAAAACTCTAAGACTCTACAACATAGCTGAAGGTACCTGTAAGACCATGAGTGGTCACACTAGTTATGTATGATCTGTGGCTATATCCAGTGATTCAGAGTTCATCGTATCGGGAAGTAGAGATAATACGGTGAGACTATGGGACGTCAAGACAGGTACCTGTAAGACCATGAGTGGTCACACAGATTATGTATGATCTGTGGCTATATCCAGTGATTCAGAGTTCATTGTATCGGGAAGTAGAGATAAGACGGTGAGACTATGGGACGTCAAGACAGGTACCTGTAAGACCATGAGTGGTCACACTGGTTATGTATCTTCTGTGGCTATTTCCAGTGATTCAGAGTTCATTGTATCGGGAAGTGATGATAAGACGGTGAGACTATGGGACGTCAAGACAGGTACCTGTAAGACCATGAGTGGTCACACACATTATGTATATGCTGTGGCTATATCTAGTGATTCCACTTACATCATATCTGGATCGTATGACAAAACTATTCGTTTATGGAGCTCAAGAACATAATAATGTACAAAGGTCTTTTCGGGACACTCATCTCGTGTCTTATCGGTAATATTCTCGAGTAACAACAAGTATATTTTATCTGGATCTTATGACAAGACAATAAGAATCTGAAATATCAATAATGGATAGTGTGAATGTGTACTATAGGGTCATACAGACAGTGTGGGTAGTTTATCACTATCTAAGGACAACAATTGGTTAGTATCAAGTAATGGAAGTTATTGGCTTGATCCTTAATCAAGTGATTACAACATTCGAAGATGGAACATAGGAAGGCTATTGAATGGAGAATAAACAAATATCTAATAATAGGTAAGTTTGAATTTAGCATTCATTATTTAGTAGATTGGCTGGAATAGAATATATGCTGACTATGGATTAAGATTTTAGAATTGCGTAATGGCTAATGTAATTATGAGTGTGGAGGACAAGTAGAGATACATCAAGTGATCTTCAACAGTTAAACTATTTAAACTATTTAATATTTACATTTAAGAATTTTAAAATTTTCTAAGTCTTTATTCTAATTAAGTTTGTTCTTAATATTATTATTCTAAGTAAAGTTTAAAATTTTTAAAGTTCGTAATTTTTCATAAGTCTTTTTTTTCCGAGCTTAATTATTTTTATTAATATTTTATTTTAATTTAATTTTAAAATCAAGTGTTAGAGTAGCTAATAATTTTCTAGAGTTAGAAAAATTTTTTGAGGTATATACTCAGCTAAAAATTTTTTATTTTTTTTAGTGTTAGAAAATTTTTGAGGTATGTACTGGATTTAAAAAATTTTAAATATATCTGGTGTTCGAAAAATTTTTGAAGTATGTACTAGAGTAAAAGTATTTAAATTTTTCCGGCGTCAGGAAAAATTTTTGAGGTATATACTCAGCTAAAAAATTCTAAATTTTCAAGTGTTAGGAAAATTGTTTGAGTTATGTGCCTGAGCTAAAAATTTTTTTAATTTTATATTATAGTCTTAGAATGTTTTAGAGTTACGTGTTAGTGCAAAGTTTTTTTTAATTAGTTATAAATTTTAATTACGTTTGTTATAATTTTTAAGTTGCACAATGTAATTTTACGATAGGAAAAAAGTAGAATACTACATTTAATGTGCAGCAGATTAAATTTGCATGAGATAGAAGCCCTGAAATCGTGAAAAACGTCAAAGCCTTTTTTTGCTCAGCGTTTTACACTATAGGGGTGAGTTGGGACGGAACAAGTTGGGGGATTTCGGGATTAGTAGAGGGTCAGAAAGGAATAAATTTTTTTGAGAAAAATTTTTCAAAATAAAAAGGTTTTTGAAAAAAATTGGAATAAAAAATTTGAGACTATTTTTTTGATTTTGATTTTGAAAATTTTTGATATTGGTTTTGAAAACTTTTGTTTTTTTATTTTGGTTTTGAAAACTTTAGATTTTGGATTTGAAACTTTTGATTTTGGTTTTGAAAATTTTTGATTTTGGTTTTGAAAATTTTTGATTTTGGTTTGAAAATTGTTGAATTGGGATTCGAAAGTTTCGATATTGGATTTGAAAACTTTAGATTTTGTATTTTGGTTTTGAAGATTTAAGTTTTTGTTTTGTAAGTTTTTGTTTTTTTGATTTAAAAATTTTCGATTTTGGTGCATGATAAAAATTTTTAGAATTGGCTTTTGGTTTTTTTTGATTTTTAGAGCTAAATGAAAGGCGAATAAGAGTATTTAAAGCATTTAATCGTGAAAAATTTAATTTTGTTTTTTTGCTCCGCTTTTAACACTGCAAGACTTTTTTCGGACGGAACAAACTGGGGGAAATCGGGATAGATAAAGGTCAGAAAGGAACAAATTTTCTAAAAAAAGTTTCAAAATATAAAAGGGTTTTGAGAAAAAATGGGATTAAAAAAGATGAAGGATATAATTTTTGATTTCGGTTTCGAAATGTTTTGATTTTGGGTTGTGCAAATTTTTTTTTGAATTGGGTTGTGATAATTTTTTTGATTTTTGGGTAATTAAAATTTTTTGCTTTTTAGAGTTAATAAAAGTAGAAAAAGATCTTGAAATACAAAAAAAAACAAAAAAAAATCTACTAAGAAGAAAAATTTCAAAAATAATGATAAAATAAAAATATGCTAAGAAAAGTAAGAAATGATAATTAAAAAGATGGTGGGAGCTGAGATTAACCTCCTGAATCATACTTTATGGTTTTATGGATAGGAACAAGTTCCTTTAATGAAGTGAGAAAGTCCCTGGAAAAAGTCAACCATTGCAAGGGAACGCCTTCCTCTTGATTATCAACTCCTGGTAGGAGCTTGAAGCCAGGCTGCCAATAGTGATGGAGCTCCCTGGCAGCTGCTATTTGAAAGCAACTGAATATCCACGAAATCCCATGAAGGCTGTGTTGGAATCGTAAAATGCAAGAAGTTGCAGTCAGAAACTCATTAAACTTACAAATATATAAAAAGAAATGAAAAAATAAAATTTTTTGCAAAATGAAAAAAAGAAAAATAATAATTAAAAGTAACTTTTTATTAAAAAAATGAAAATTAATATAAAAAAACAAGTATAAAAATTTTAACATATTCACAGTAGAATTAAAAAAAAAAAAATGAAATGTTGCGAAAAAAGATGATTTAAGTATTTACATAAGTGAAGAAGTAAAGTAAAGAAAAGAAGAAAGAATTTCAGCTTCATGAATTACTATAACTTAGAGATAAAAAGAAGTTATAAGAATTTATAAAAGTAAAGAAGTAATGTAAAAAAAAGAAAAAAGAATTTAAGCTTTATGAATTGCATAACTTAGAGATAAAAAGAAGTTATAAGTATTTTGAAAAGTGAAGAATTAAAGTAAGAAAAGAAGATAGAATTTCAGTTTTAAAGAATATGTTTGAGATAAAAGAAGTTATAAGTATTTTGAAAAGTGAAGAAGTAAAGTAAGAAAAGAAGATAGAATTTCAGTTTTAAAGAATATGTTTGAGATAAAAGAAGTTATAAGTATTTTGAAAAGTGAAGAAGTAAAGTAACAAAAGAAGATAGAGTTTCAGTTTTAAAGAGTATGCTTTGAGATAAAAGAAAATAGTATTTTGAAAAGTGAAGAAGTAAAGTAAGAAAAAAAGATAGAATTTCAGTTTTAAGGAGTAAGTTGTTGATAAAGGAAGTTATAAGTATTTTGAAAAGTGAAGAAGTAAAGTAAGAAAAGAAGATAGAATTTCAGTTTTAAGGAGTATGCTTTGAGATAAAAGAAAATAGTATTTTGAAAAGTGAAGAATTAAAGTAAGAAAAGAAGATAGAATTTCAGTTTTAAAGAATATGCTTTGAGAAGTAATAAGTATTTTGAAAAGTGAAGAAGCAAAGTAAGAAAAGAAGATAGAATTTCAGTTTTAAAGAATATGTTTGAGATAAAAGAAAATAGTATTTTGTAAAGTGAAGAAGCAAAGTGAGAAAAGAAGATAGAGTTTCAGTTAAAAAAAAATGTTTGAGATAAAAGAAGCTATAAGTATTTTGTAAAGTGAAGAATTAAAGTAAGAAAATAAGATAGAATTTCAGTTTTAAAGAGTATGCTTTAAGATAAAAGAAAATAGTATTTTGAAAAGTGAAGAAGTAAAGTAAGAAAAGAAGATAGAATTTCAGTTTTAAGGAGTAAGTTGTAGATAAAGGAAGTTATAAGTATTTTGTAAAGTGAAGAAGTAAAGTAAGAAAATAAGATAGAATTTCAGTTTTAAGGAGTAAGTTGTAGATAAAGGAAGTAGTAAGTATTTGTAAAGTGAAGAAGTAAAGTAAGAAAAGAAGATAGAATTTCAGTTTTAAGGAGTAAGTTTTGAGAAGTAATAAGCATTTAGAAAAGTGAAGAAGTAAAGTAAGAAAAGAAGATAGAGTTTCAGTTTTAAGGAGTAAGTTGTAGATAAAGGAAGTTATAAGTATTTTGAAAAGTGAAGAAGTAAAGTAAGAAAAGAAGATAGAATTTCAGTTTTAAGGAGTAAGTTGTAGATAAAGGAAGTTATAAGTATTTTGAAAAGTGAAGAAGTAAAGTAAGAAAAGAAGATATAATTTTAGTCTTAAGGAGTAAGTTGTAGATAAAAGAAGTTATAAGTATTTTGAAAAGTGAAGAAGCAAAGTTAGAAAAGAAGATAGAGTTTCAGTTTTAAGGAGTAAGTTGTAGATAAAGGAAGTTATAAGTATTTTGAAAAGTGAAGAAGTAAAGTAAGAAAAGAAGATAGAATTTCAGTTTTAAGGAGTAATTTGTAGATAAAAGAAGTAATAAGTATTTTGAAAAGTGAAGAAGCAAAGTGAGAAAAGAAGATAGAATTTCAGTTTTAAGTAGTATGCTTTGAGAAGTAATAAGTATTTTGTAAAGTGAAGAAGCAAAGTGAGAAAAGAAGATAGAGTTTCAGTTAAAAAAAAATGTTGTAGATAAAGGAAGTAGTAAGTATTTGTAAAGTGAAGAAGTAAAGTAAGAAAAGAAGATAGAATTTCAGTTTTAAGGAGTAAGTTTTGAGAAGTAATAAGCATTTAGAAAAGTGAAGAAGTAAAGTAAGAAAAGAAGATAGAGTTTCAGTTTTAAGGAGTAAGTTGTAGATAAAGGAAGTTATAAGTATTTTGAAAAGTGAAGAAGTAAAGTAAGAAAAGAAGATAGAATTTCAGTTTTAAGGAGTAAGTTGTAGATAAAGGAAGTTATAAGTATTTTGAAAAGTGAAGAAGTAAAGTAAGAAAAGAAGATATAATTTTAGTCTTAAGGAGTAAGTTGTAGATAAAAGAAGTTATAAGTATTTTGAAAAGTGAAGAAGCAAAGTTAGAAAAGAAGATAGAGTTTCAGTTTTAAGGAGTAAGTTGTAGATAAAGGAAGTTATAAGTATTTTGAAAAGTGAAGAAGTAAAGTAAGAAAAGAAGATAGAATTTCAGTTTTAAGGAGTAATTTGTAGATAAAAGAAGTAATAAGTATTTTGAAAAGTGAAGAAGCAAAGTGAGAAAAGAAGATAGAATTTCAGTTTTAAGTAGTATGCTTTGAGAAGTAATAAGTATTTTGTAAAGTGAAGAAGCAAAGTGAGAAAAGAAGATAGAGTTTCAGTTAAAAAAAAATGTTTGAGATAAAAGAAGCTATAAGTATTTTGTAAAGTGAAGAATTAAAGTAAGAAAATAAGATAGAATTTTAGTTTTAAAGAGTAATTTTTAGATAAAAGAAGTTATAAGTATTTTGAAAAGTGAAGAAGTAAAGTAAGAAAAGAAGATAGAGTTTCAGTTCTAAGGAGTATGCTTATAGAAGTACTGAGTATTTTGAAAAGTGAAGAAGTAAAGTAAGAAAAGAAGATAGAATTTCAGTTTTAAAGAGTATGCTTTGAGATAAAAATAAATAGTATTTTGAAAAGTGAAGAAGTAAAGTAAGAAAAGAAGATAGAGTTTCAGTTTTAAAGAGTATGTTTTGAGAAGTAATAAGTATTTAGAAAAGTGAAGAAGTAAAGTAAGAAAAGAAGATAGAATTTCAGTTCTAAGGAGTATGCTTTGAGAAGTAATAAGTATTTTGAAAAGTGAAGAAGCAAAGTAAGAAAAGAAGATAGAATTTCAGTTTTAAAGAGTATGTTTTGAGAAGTAATAAGTATTTTGAAAAGTGAAGAAGTAAAGTAAGAAAAGAAGATAGAATTTTAGTCTTAAGGAGTAAGTAGTAGATAAAAGAAGTTATAAGTATTTTGAAAAGTGAAGAATTAAAGTAAGAAAAGAAGATAGAATTTCAGTTTTAAGGAGTAAGTTGTAGATAAAGGAAGTTATAAGTATTTTGAAAAGTGAAGAAGTAAAGTAAGAAAAGAAGATATAATTTTAGTTTTAAAGAGTAATTTTTAGATAAAAGAAGCTATAAGTATTTTGAAAAGTGAAGAAGTAAAGTAAGAAAAGAAGATAGAATTTCAGTTTTAAGGAGTAAGTTGTAGATAAAGGAAGTTATAAGTATTTTGTAAAGTGAAGAAGTAAAGTAAGAAAAGAAGTTTGAATTTCAGTTTTAAGGAGTAAGTTGTAGATAAAGGAAGTTATAAGTATTTTGAAAAGTGAAGAAGTAAAGTAAGAAAAGAAGATAGAGTTTCAGTTTTAAAGAGTATGCTTTGAGATAAAAGAAAATAGTATTTTGAAAAGTGAAGAAGTAAAAAAGAAAAAAAGATAGAATTTCAGTTCTAAGGAGTATGCTTTGAGAAGTAGTAAGTATTTTGAAAAGTGAAGAATTAAAGTAAGAAAAGTAGATAGAATTTCAGTTCTAAGGAGTATGCTTTGAGAAGTAGTAAGTATTTTGAAAAGTGAAGAAGTAAAGTAAGAAAAGAAGATAGAATTTCAGTTTTAAGGAGTATGCTTTAAGATAAAAGAAAATAGTATTTTGAAAAGTGAAGAAGTAAAGTAAGAAAAGAAGATAGAATTTCAGTTTTAAGGAGTAAGTTGTAGATAAAGGAAGTTATAAGTATTTTGAAAAGTGAAGAAGTAAAGTGAGAAAAGAAGATATAGTTTCAGTTTTAAAGAGTATGCTTTGAGATAAAAGAAAATAGTATTTTGAAAAGTGAAGAAGTAAAAAAGAAAAAAAGATAGAATTTCAGTTCTAAGGAGTATGCTTTGAGAAGTAGTAAGTATTTTGAAAAGTGAAGAATTAAAGTAAGAAAAGAAGATAGAATTTCAGTTTTAAGGAGTAATTTGTAGAAAAAAGAAGTAATAAGTATTTTGAAAAGTGAAGAAGCAAAGTGAGAAAAGAAGATAGAATTTCAGTTTTAAAGAATATGTTTGAGATAAAAGAAGCTATAAGTATTTTGAAAAGTGAAGAATTAAAGTAAGAAAAGAAGATATAATTTCAGTTTAAAGGAGTATGCTTTGAGAATTAATAAGTATTTTGAAAAGTGAAGAAGTAGGTAAGAAAAGAAGATTGAATTTCAGTTTTAAGGAGTAAGTTGTAGATAAAGGAAGTTATAAGTATTTTGAAAAGTTAAGAAGTAAAGTAAGAAAAGAAGATAAAGTTACAATTTTAAAGAGTATGCTTTGAGATAAAAGAAAATAGTATTTTGAAAAGTGAAGAAGTAAAGATAGAAAAGAAGATAGAATTTACGTTTTAAGGAGTATGCTTTGAGATAAAGGTAGTTATAAGTATTTTGAAAAGGGAAGAAGCAAAGTGATAAAAAAAGATAGAATTTCAGTTTTATGGAGTAAGTTGTAAAAAAGAATTTATAAGTATTTTGAAAAGTGAAGAAGTAAAGTAAGAAAAGAAGATAGAGTTTCAGTTTTAAAGAGTAATTTTTAGATAAAAGAAAATAGTATTTTGAAAAGTGAAGAAGTAAAAAAGAAAAAAAGATAGAGTTTTTGTTTTAAAGAATATGTTTGAGATAAAAGAAGCTATAAGTATTTTGAAAAGTGAAGAATTAAAGTAAGAAAAGAAGATATAATTTCAGTTTTAAAGAGTAAGTTTTAGATAAAGGAAGTTATAAGTATTTTGAAAAGTGAAGAAGTAAAGTAAGAAAAGAAGATAGAGTTTCAGTTTTAAAGAGTATGCTTTGAGATAAAAGAAAATAGTATTTAGAAAAGTGAAGAAGTAAAGTAAGAAAAGAAGATAGAATTTCAGTTTTAAGGAGTATGTTTTGAGAAGTAATAAGTATTTAGAAAAGTGAAGAAGTAAAAAAGAAAAAAAGATAGAATTTCAGTTCTAAGGAGTATGCTTTGAGAAGTAGTAAGTATTTTGAAAAGTGAAGAATTAAAGTAAGAAAAGAAGATAGAATTTCAGTTCTAAGGAGTATGCTTTGAGAAGTAGTAAGTATTTTGAAAAGTGAAGAAGTAAAGTAAGAAAAGAAGATATAATTTTAGTCTTAAGGAGTAAGTAGTAGATAAAAGAAGTTATAAGTATTTTGAAAAGTGAAGAAGTAAAGTAAGAAAAGAAGATAGAATTTCAGTTTTAAGTAGTATGTTTTGAGAAGTAATAAGTATTTAGAAGAGTGAAGAAGTAAAGTAAGAAAAGAAGATAGAATTTCAGTTTTAAGTAGTATGTTTTGAGAAGTAATAAGTATTTAGAAAAGTGAAGAAGTAAAGTAAGAAAAGAAGATAGAATTTCAGTTTTAAGTAGTATGTTTTGAGAAGTAATAAGTATTTAGAAAAGTGAAGAAGTAAAGTAAGAAAAGAAGATAGAATTTCAGTTTAAATGATTATGCTTTGAGAAGTAATAAGTATTTTGAAAAGTGAAGAAGTAAAAAAGAAAAAAAGATAGAATTTCAGTTCTAAGCAGTATCTTTGAGAAGTAGTAAGTATTTTGAAAAGTGAAGAAGTAAAGTGAGAAAAGAATATAGAATTTCAGTTTTAAGGAGTAAGTTGTAGATAAAAAAAGTTATAAGTATTTTGAAAAGTGAAGAAGTAAAGTAAGAAAAGAAGATATAATTTTAGTCTTAAGGAGTAAGTAGTAGATAAAAGAAGTTATAAGTATTTACAAAAGTGAAGAAGTAAAGTAAGAAAAGAAGATAGAATTTCAGTTCTAAGGAGTATGCTTTGAGAAGTAGTAAGTATTTTGAAAAGTGAAGAAGTAAAGTGAGAAAATAAGATATAATATCAGTTTTAAGTAGTATGTTTTGAGAAGTAATAAGTATTTTGAAAAGTGAAGAAGTAAAAAACAAAAAAAGATAGAATTTCAGTTCTAAGGAGTATCTTTGAGAAGTAGTAAGTATTTTGAAAAAGGAAGAAGTAAAGTGAAAAAAGAAGATAGAATTTCAGTTTTAAGGAGTAAGTTGTAGATAAAGAAAGTTATAAGTATTTTGAAAAGTGAAGAATTTAAGTAAGAAAAGAAGATAGAATTTCAGTTTTAAAGAATATGCTTGAGATAAAAAAAGTTATAAGTATTTTGAAAATTGAAGAAGTAAAGTAATAAAAGAAGATAGAATTTCAGTTCTAAGGAGTATGCTTTGAGAAGTAATAAGTATTTAGAAAAGTGAAGAAGTAAAGTAAGAAAAGAAGAAATAATTTCAGATTTAAGTAGTATACTTTGAGAAGTAATAAGTATTCTGAAAGTAATGAAGTAAAGTAAGAAAAGAAGATAGAGTTTCAGTTTTAAAGAATATGTTTTGAGAAGTAATAAGTATTTTGAAAAGTGAAGAAGTAAAGTAAGAAAAGAAGATAGAATTTCAGTTTTAAGTAGTATGTTTTGAGAAGTAATAAGTATTTAGAAAAGTGAAGAAGTAAAGTAAGAAAAAAGATATAATTTCAGTTTTAAGGATTATGCTTTGAGAAGTAATAAGTAGTTTGAAAAGTGAAGAAGCAAAGTGAGAAAATAAGAAAGAGCTTCAGTATTAAAGAATATATTTGAGATAAAAATAAATAGTATTTTGAAAAGTGAAGAAGTAAAGTAAGAAAAGAAGATATAATTTCAGTTTTAAGGAGTATGCTTTAAGATTTAAGAAAAAAGTATTTTGAAAAGTGAAGAAGTAAAGTAAGAAAAGAAGATATAATATCAGTTTTAAAGAGTAATTTGTAGATAAAAGAAGTAATAAGTATTTAGAAAAGTGAAGAAGTAAAGTGAGAAAAGAAGATAGAATTTCAGTTTTAAGGAGTATGTTTTGAGAAGTAGTAAGTATTTTGAAAAATGAAGAAGTAATGTGAAAAAAGAAGTTAGATCTTCAGTTTTAACGAGTAATTTGTAGATAAAAGAAGTTATAAGTATTTTGAAAAGTGAAGAAGTAAAGTAAGAAAAGAAGATGGAATTTCAGTTTTAAAGAGTATGCTTGAGATAAAAAAAAATAGTATTTTGAAAAGTGAAGAAGTAAAGTAAGAAAAGAAGATAGAATTTCAGTTTTAAGTAGTATGTTTTGAGAAGTAATAAGTATTTAGAAAAGTGAAGAAGTAAAGTAAGAAAAGAAGATAGAATTTCAGTTTTAAGTAGTATGTTTTGAGAAGTAATAAGTATTTAGAAAAGTGAAGAAGTAAAGTAAGAAAAGAAGATAGAATTTCAGTTTTAAGTAGTATTTTTTTAGAAGTAATAAGTATTTAGAAGAGTGAAGAAGTAACGTAAGAAAAGAAGATAGAATTTCAGTTTCAAAGAGTATGTTTTGAGAAGTAATAAGTATTTATAAAAGTGAAGAAGTAACGTAAGAAAAGAAAATAGAAGTTCAGTTTTAAGTAGTATGTTTTGAGAAGTAATAAGTATTTAGAAGAGTGAATAAGTAAAGTAAGAAAAGAAGATAGAATTTCAGTTTCAAAGAGTATGTTTTGAGAAGTAATAAGTATTTGAAAAGTGAAGAAGTAAAGTAAGAAAAGAAGATAGAATTTCAGTTTTAAGTAGTATGTTTTGAGAAGTAATAAGTATTTATAAAAGTGAAGAAGTAAAGTAAGAAAAGAAGATAGAATTTCAGTTTTAAGTAGTATTTTTTTAGAAGTAATAAGTATTTAGAAGAGTGAAGAAGTAACGTAAGAAAAGAAGATAGAATTTCAGTTTCAAAGAGTATGTTTTGAGAAGTAATAAGTATTTATAAAAGTGAAGAAGTAACGTAAGAAAAGAAAATAGAAGTTCAGTTTTAAGTAGTATGTTTTGAGAAGTAATAAGCATTTAGAAGAGTGAAGAAGTAAAGTAAGAAAAGAAGATAGAATTTCAGTTTTAAGTAGTATGTTTTTAAGAAGTAATAAGTATTTATAAAAGTGAAGAAGTAAAGTAAGAAAAGAAGATAGAATTTCAGTTTTAAGTAGTATGTTTTGAGAAGTAATAAGTATTTATAAAAGTGAAGAAGTAAAGTAAAAAAAAAAGATAGAAGTTCAGTTTTAAGTAGTATGTTTTGAGAAGTAATAAGTATTTATAAAAGTCAAGAAGTAACGTAAGAAAAAAAAATAGAAGTTCAGTTTCAAAGAGTATGTTTTGAGAAGTTATAAGTATTTATAAAAGTGAAGAAGTAAAGTAAGAAAAGAAAATAGAATTTCAGTTTTAAGTAGTATGTTTTGAGAAGTAATAAGTATTTAGAAAAGTGAAGAAGTAAAGTAAGAAAAGAAGATAGAATTTCAGTTTTAAGTAGTATGTTTTGAGAAGTAATAAATATTTAGAAAAGTGAAGAAGTAAAGTAAGAAAAGAAGATAGAAGTTCAGTTTCAAAGAGTAAGTTCTAAGAAGTAATAAGTATTTATAAAAGTGAAGAAGTAGAGTAAGAAAAGAAGATAGAATTTCAGTTCTAAGGAGTATGCTTTGAGAAGTAATAAGTATTTAGAAAAGTGAAGAAGTAAAGTAAGAAAAGAAGATAGAATTTCAGTTTTAAGGAGTATTTTTTTAGAAGTAATAAGTATTTAGAAAAGTGAAGAAGTAAAGTAAGAAAAGAAGATAGAATTTCAGTTTTAAGTAGTATGTTTTGAGAAGTAATAAGTATTTAGAAGAGTGAATAAGTAAAGTAAGAAAAGAAGATAGAATTTCAGTTTTAAGTAGTATGTTTTTAAGAAGTAATAAGTATTTATAAAAGTGAAGAAGTAAAGTAAGAAAAGAAGATAGAATTTCAGTTTTAAGTAGTATGTTTTGAGAAGTAATAAGTATTTAGAAGAGTGAATAAGTAAAGTAAGAAAAGAAGATAGAATTTCAGTTTCAAAGAGTATGTTTTGAGAAGTAATAAGTATTTAGAAAAGTGAAGAAGTAAAGTAAGAAAAGAAGATAGAATTTCAGTTTTAGGAGTATGCTTTGAGAAGTAATAAGTATTTTGAAAAGTGAAGAAGTAAAGTAAGAAAAAAAGATAGAATTTCAGTTTTAGGAGTATGCTTTGAGAAGTAATAAGTATTTATAAAAGTGAAGAAGTAAAGTAAGAAAAGAAGATAGAATTTCAGTTTTAAGTAGTATGTTTTGAGAAGTAATAAGTATTTAGAAAAGTGAAGAAGTAAAGTAAAAAAAGAAGATAGAATTTCAGTTTTAAGTAGTATTTTTTTAGAAGTAATAAGTATTTAGAAGAGAGAAGAAGTAACGTAAGAAAAGAAGATAGAATTTCAGTTTCAAAGAGTATGTTTTGAGAAGTAATAAGTATTTATAAAAGTGAAGAAGTAAAGTAAGAAAAGAAGATAGAATTTCAGTTTTAAGGAGTATTTTTTTAGAAGTAATAAGTATTTATAAAAGTGAAGAAGTAAAGTAAGAAAAGAAGATAGAATTTCAGTTTCAAAGAGTATGCTTCTTGAAGTAATAAGTATTTAGAAGAGTGAAGAAGTAAAGTAAGAAAAGAAGATAGAATTTCAGTTTCAAAGAGTATGTTTTGAGAAGTAATAAGTATTTATAAAAGTGAAGAAGTAAAGTAAGAAAAGAAGATAGAAATTCAGTTTCAAAGAGTATGTTTTGAGAAGTAATAAGTATTTAGAAGAGTGAATAAGTAAAGTAAGAAAAGAAGATAGAATTTCAGTTTCAAAGAGTATGTTTTTAGAAGTAATAAGTATTTAGAAAAGTGAAGAAGTAAAGTAAGAAAAGAAGATAGAATTTCAGTTTTAAGTAGTATGTTTTGAGAAGTAATAAGTATTTAGAAAAGTGAAGAAGTAAAGTAAGAAAAGAAGATAGAATTTCAGTCTTAAGGAGTATTTTTTTAGAAGTAATAAGTATTTATAAAAGTGAAGAAGTAAAGTAAGCAAAGAAGATAGAATTTCAGTTTTAAGTAGTATGCTTTGAGAAGTAATAAGTATTTAGAAGAGTGAAGAAGTAAAGTAAGAAAAGAAGATAGAATTTTAGTTTTAAGTAGTATGTTTTGAGAAGTAATAAGTATTTAGAAGAATGAAGAAGTAAA
Source organism: Loxodes magnus (assembly GCA_946699065.1). Taxonomy (NCBI): domain Eukaryota; phylum Ciliophora; class Karyorelictea; order Loxodida; family Loxodidae; genus Loxodes; species Loxodes magnus. The sequence goes on from CAMPDV010000445.1 coordinate 125,399, forward strand.
GTAAAAAAGAAGATAGAATTTCAGTTTCAAAGAGTAATTTTTAGATAAAAGAAAATAGTATTTTGAAAAGTGAAGAAGTAAAAAAGAAAAAAAGATAGAGCTTTTGTTTTAAGGAATATGTTTGAGATAAAAGAAGCTATAAGTATTTTGAAAAGTGAAGAATTAAAGTAAGAAAAGAAGATATAATTTCAGTTTTAAAGAGTAAGTTTTAGATAAAGGAAGTTATAAGTATTTTGAAAAGTGAAGAAGTAAAGTAAGAAAAGAAGATAGAGTTTCAGTTTTAAAGAGTATGCTTGAAGAAAAAAGAAAATAGTATTTAGAAAAGTGAAGAAGTAAAGTAAGAAAAGAAGATAGAATTTCAGTTTTAAGTAGTATGTTTTGAGAAGTTATAAGTATTTATAAAAGTGAAGAAGTAAAGTAAGAAAAGATGATAGAATTTCAGTTTTAAGTAGTATGTTTTGAGAAGTAATAAGTATTTAGAAAAGTGAAGAAGTAAAGTAAGAAAAGAAGATAGAATTTCAGTTCTAAGTAGTATGCTTTGAGAAGTAGTAAGTATTTTGAAAAGTGAAGAAGTAAAGTAAGAAAAGAAGATAGAATTTTAGTCTTAAGGAGTAAGTAGTAGATAAAAGAAGTTATAAGTATTTTGAAAAGTGAAGAAGTAAAAAAGAAAAAAAGATAGAATTTCAGTTCTAAGCAGTATCTTTGAGAAGTAGTAAGTATTTTGAAAAGTGAAGAAGTAAAGTGAGAAAAGAAGATAGAATTTCAGTTTTAAGTAGTATGTTTTGAGAAGTAATAAGTATTTAGAAAAGTGAAGAAGTAAAGTAAGAAAAGAAGATAGAATTTCAGTTTTAAGTAGTATGTTTTGAGAAGTAATAAGTATTTAGAAAAGTGAAGAAGTAAAGTAAGAAAAGAAGATAGAATTTCAGTTTAAATGATTATGCTTTGAGAAGTAATAAGTATTTTGAAAAGTGAAGAAGTAAAAAAGAAAAAAAGATAGAATTTCAGTTCTAAGCAGTATCTTTGAGAAGTAGTAAGTATTTTGAAAAGTGAAGAAGTAAAGTGAGAAAAGAAGATAGAATTTCAGTTTTAAGGAGTAAGTTGTAGATAAAAAAAGTTATAAGTATTTTGAAAAGTGAAGAAGTAAAGTAAGAAAAGAAGATAGAATTTCAGTTCTAAGGAGTATGCTTTGAGAAGTAGTAAGTATTTTGAAAAGTGAAGAAGTAAAGTGAGAAAATAAGATAGAATTTCAGTTTTAAGGAGTAAGTAGTAGATAAAAGAAGTTATAAGTATTTACAAAAGTGAAGAAGAAAAGTAAGAAAAGAAGATAGAATTTCAGTTCTAAGGAGTATGCTTTGAGAAGTAGTAAGTATTTTGAAAAGTGAAGAAGTAAAGTGAGAAAATAAGATATAATATCAGTTTTAAGTAGTATGTTTTGAGAAGTAATAAGTATTTTGAAAAGTGAAGAAGTAAAAAACAAAAAAAGATAGAATTTCAGTTCTAAGGAGTATCTTTGAGAAGTAGTAAGTATTTTGAAAAAGGAAGAAGTAAAGTGAAAAAAGAAGATAGAATTTCAGTTTTAAGGAGTAAGTTGTAGATAAAGAAAGTTATAAGTATTTAGAAAAATGAAGAATTAAAGTAAGAAAAGAAGATAGAATTTCAGTTTTAAAGAATATGCTTGAGATAAAGAAAGTTATAAGTATTTTGAAAATTGAAGAAGTAAAGTAATAAAAGAAGATAGAATTTCAGTTCTAAGGAGTATGCTTTGAGAAGTAATAAGTATTTAGAAAAGTGAAGAAGTAAAGTAAGAAAAGAAGAAATAATTTCAGATTTAAGTAGTATACTTTGAGAAGTAATAAGTATTCTGAAAGTAATGAAGTAAAGTAAGAAAAGAAGATAGAGTTTCAGTTTTAAAGAATATGTTTTGAGAAGTAATAAGTATTTTGAAAAGTGAAGAAGTAAAGTAAGAAAAGAAGATAGAATTTCAGTTTTAAGTAGTATGTTTTGAGAAGTAATAAGTATTTAGAAAAGTGAAGAAGTAAAGTAAGAAAAGAAGATAGAATTTCAGTTTTAAGTAGTATGTTTTGAGAAGTAATAAGTATTTAGAAAAGTGAAGAAGTAAAGTAAGAAAAGAAGATAGAATTTCAGTTTAAATGATTATGCTTTGAGAAGTAATAAGTATTTTGAAAAGTGAAGAAGTAAAAAAGAAAAAAAGATAGAATTTCAGTTCTAAGCAGTATCTTTGAGAAGTAGTAAGTATTTTGAAAAGTGAAGAAGTAAAGTGAGAAAAGAAGATAGAATTTCAGTTTTAAGGAGTAAGTTGTAGATAAAAAAAGTTATAAGTATTTTGAAAAGTGAAGAAGTAAAGTAAGAAAAGAAGATAGAATTTCAGTTCTAAGGAGTATGCTTTGAGAAGTAGTAAGTATTTTGAAAAGTGAAGAAGTAAAGTGAGAAAATAAGATAGAATTTCAGTTTTAAGGAGTAAGTAGTAGATAAAAGAAGTTATAAGTATTTACAAAAGTGAAGAAGTAAAGTAAGAAAAGAAGATAGAATTTCAGTTCTAAGGAGTATGCTTTGAGAAGTAGTAAGTATTTTGAAAAGTGAAGAAGTAAAGTGAGAAAATAAGATATAATATCAGTTTTAAGTAGTATGTTTTGAGAAGTAATAAGTATTTTGAAAAGTGAAGAAGTAAAAAACAAAAAAAGATAGAATTTCAGTTCTAAGGAGTATCTTTGAGAAGTAGTAAGTATTTTGAAAAAGGAAGAAGTAAAGTGAAAAAAGAAGATAGAATTTCAGTTTTAAGGAGTAAGTTGTAGATAAAGAAAGTTATAAGTATTTTGAAAAGTGAAGAAGTAAAGTAAGAAAAGAAGATAGAATTTCAGTTTTAAGGAGTAAGTTGTAGATAAAAAAAGTTATAAGTATTTTGAAAAGTGAAGAAGTAAAGTAAGAAAAGAAGATAGAATTTCAGTTCTAAGGAGTATGCTTTGAGAAGTAGTAAGTATTTTGAAAAGTGAAGAAGTAAAGTGAGAAAATAAGATAGAATTTCAGTTTTAAGGAGTAAGTAGTAGATAAAAGAAGTTATAAGTATTTACAAAAGTGAAGAAGTAAAGTAAGAAAAGAAGATAGAATTTCAGTTCTAAGGAGTATGCTTTGAGAAGTAGTAAGTATTTTGAAAAGTGAAGAAGTAAAGTGAGAAAATAAGATATAATATCAGTTTTAAGTAGTATGTTTTGAGAAGTAATAAGTATTTTGAAAAGTGAAGAAGTAAAAAACAAAAAAAGATAGAATTTCAGTTCTAAGGAGTATCTTTGAGAAGTAGTAAGTATTTTGAAAAAGGAAGAAGTAAAGTGAAAAAAGAAGATAGAATTTCAGTTTTAAGGAGTAAGTTGTAGATAAAGAAAGTTATAAGTATTTAGAAAAATGAAGAATTAAAGTAAGAAAAGAAGATAGAATTTCAGTTTTAAAGAATATGCTTGAGATAAAGAAAGTTATAAGTATTTTGAAAATTGAAGAAGTAAAGTAATAAAAGAAGATAGAATTTCAGTTCTAAGGAGTATGCTTTGAGAAGTAATAAGTATTTAGAAAAGTGAAGAAGTAAAGTAAGAAAAGAAGAAATAATTTCAGATTTAAGTAGTATACTTTGAGAAGTAATAAGTATTCTGAAAGTAATGAAGTAAAGTAAGAAAAGAAGATAGAGTTTCAGTTTTAAAGAATATGTTTTGAGAAGTAATAAGTATTTTGAAAAGTGAAGAAGTAAAGTAAGAAAAGAAGATAGAATTTCAGTTTTAAGTAGTATGTTTTGAGAAGTAATAAGTATTTAGAAAAGTGAAGAAGTAAAAAAGAAAAAAAGATAGAATTTCAGTTCTAAGCAGTATCTTTGAGAAGTAGTAAGTATTTTGAAAAGTGAAGAAGTAAAGTGAGAAAAGAAGATAGAATTTCAGTTTTAAGGAGTAAGTTGTAGATAAAAAAAGTTATAAGTATTTTGAAAAGTGAAGAAGTAAAGTAAGAAAAGAAGATATAATTTTAGTCTTAAGGAGTAAGTAGTAGATAAAAGAAGTTATAAGTATTTACAAAAGTGAAGAAGTAAAGTAAGAAAAGAAGATAGAATTTCAGTTCTAAGGAGTATGCTTTGAGAAGTAGTAAGTATTTTGAAAAGTGAAGAAGTAAAGTGAGAAAATAAGATATAATATCAGTTTTAAGTAGTATGTTTTGAGAAGTAATAAGTATTTTGAAAAGTGAAGAAGTAAAAAACAAAAAAAGATAGTATTTCAGTTCTAAGGAGTATCTTTGAGAAGTAGTAAGTATTTTGAAAAAGGAAGAAGTAAAGTGAAAAAAGAAGATAGAATTTCAGTTTTAAGGAGTAAGTTGTAGATAAAGAAAGTTATAAGTATTTTGAAAAGTGAAGAATTAAAGTAAGAAAAGAAGATAGAATTTCAGTTTTAAAGAATATGCTTGAGATAAAAAAAGTTATAAGTATTTTGAAAATTGAAGAAGTAAAGTAATAAAAGAAGATAGAATTTCAGTTCTAAGGAGTATGCTTTGAGAAGTAATAAGTATTTAGAAAAGTGAAGAAGTAAAGTAAGAAAAGAAGAAATAATTTCAGATTTAAGTAGTATACTTTGAGAAGTAATAAGTATTCTGAAAGTAATGAAGTAAAGTAAGAAAAGAAGATAGAATTTCAGTTTAAATGATTATGCTTTGAGAAGTAATAAGTATTTTGAAAAGTGAAGAAGTAAAAAAGAAAAAAAGATAGAATTTCAGTTCTAAGCAGTATCTTTGAGAAGTAGTAAGTATTTTGAAAAGTGAAGAAGTAAAGTGAGAAAAGAAGATAGAATTTCAGTTTTAAGTAGTATGTTTTGAGAAGTAATAATTATTTAGAAGAATGAAGAAGTAAAGTAAGAAAAGAAGATAGAATTTCAGTTTTAAGTAGTATGTTTTGAGAAGTAATAAGTATTTAGAAGACTGAAGAAGTAAAGTAAGAAAAGAAGATAGAATTTCAGTTTCAAAGAGTATGTTTTGAGAAGTAATAAGTATTTTGAAAAGTGAAGAAGTAAAAAACAAAAAAAGATAGAATTTCAGTTCTAAGGAGTATCTTTGAGAAGTAGTAAGTATTTTGAAAAAGGAAGAAGTAAAGTGAAAAAAGAAGATAGAATTTCAGTTTTAAGGAGTAAGTTGTAGATAAAGAAAGTTATAAGTATTTTGAAAAGTGAAGAAGTAAAGTAAGAAAAGAAGATAGAATTTCAGTTTTAAAGAATATGCTTGAGATAAAAAAAGTTATAAGTATTTTGAAAATTGAAGAAGTAAAGTAATAAAAGAAGATAGAATTTCAGTTCTAAGGAGTATGCTTTGAGAAGTAATAAGTATTTAGAAAAGTGAAGAAGTAAAGTAAGAAAAGAAGAAATAATTTCAGATTTAAGTAGTATACTTTGAGAAGTAATAAGTATTCTGAAAGTAATGAAGTAAAGTAAGAAAAGAAGATAGAGTTTCAGTTTTAAAGAATATGTTTTGAGAAGTAATAAGTATTTTGAAAAGTGAAGAAGTAAAGTAAGAAAAGAAGATAGAATTTCAGTTTTAAGTAGTATGTTTTGAGAAGTAATAAATATTTAGAAAAGTGAAGAAGTAAAGTAGGAAAAAAGATATAATTTCAGTTTTAAGGATTATGCTTTGAGAAGTAATAAGTAGTTTGAAAAGTGAAAAAGCAAAGTGAGAAAATAAGAAAGAGCTTCAGTATTAAAGAATATATTTGAGATAAAAATAAATAGTATTTTGAAAAGTGAAGAAGTAAAGTAAGAAAAGAAGATATAATTTCAGTTTTAAGGAGTATGCTTTGAGAAGTAATAAGTATTTTGAAAAGTGAAGAAGTAAAGTAAGAAAAGAAGATAGAATTTCAGTTTTAAGTAGTATGCTTTGAGAAGTAATAAGTATTTTGAAAAGTGAAGAAGTAAAAAAGAAAAAAAGATAGAATTTCAGTTCTAAGCAGTATCTTTGAGAAGTAGTAAGTATTTTGAAAAGTGAAGAAGTAAAGTGAGAAAAGAAGATAGAATTTCAGTTTTAAGGAGTAAGTTGTAGATAAAAAAAGTTATAAGTATTTTGAAAAGTGAAGAAGTAAAGTAAGAAAAGAAGATATAATTTTAGTCTTAAGGAGTAAGTAGTAGATAAAAGAAGTTATAAGTATTTACAAAAGTGAAGAAGTAAAGTAAGAAAAGAAGATAGAATTTCAGTTCTAAGGAGTATGCTTTGAGAAGTAGTAAGTATTTTGAAAAGTGAAGAAGTAAAGTGAGAAAATAAGATATAATATCAGTTTTAAGTAGTATGTTTTGAGAAGTAATAAGTATTTTGAAAAGTGAAGAAGTAAAAAACAAAAAAAGATAGAATTTCAGTTCTAAGGAGTATCTTTGAGAAGTAGTAAGTATTTTGAAAAAGGAAGAAGTAAAGTGAAAAAAGAAGATAGAATTTCAGTTTTAAGGAGTAAGTTGTAGATAAAGAAAGTTATAAGTATTTTGAAAAGTGAAGAATTAAAGTAAGAAAAGAAGATAGAATTTCAGTTTTAAAGAATATGCTTGAGATAAAAAAAGTTATAAGTATTTTGAAAATTGAAGAAGTAAAGTAATAAAAGAAGATAGAATTTCAGTTCTAAGGAGTATGCTTTGAGAAGTAATAAGTATTTAGAAAAGTGAAGAAGTAAAGTAAGAAAAGAAGAAATAATTTCAGATTTAAGTAGTATACTTTGAGAAGTAATAAGTATTTAGAAAAGTGAAGAAGTAAAGTAAGAAAAGAAGATAGAATTTCAGTTTTAAGTAGTATGTTTTGAGAAGTAATAAGTATTTAGAAGAGTGAATAAGTAAAGTAAGAAAAGAAGATAGAATTTCAGTTTTAAGTAGTATGTTTTGAGAAGTAATAAGTATTTAGAAAAGTGAAGAAGTAAAGTAAGAAAAGAAGATAGAATTTCAGTTTCAAAGAGTATGTTTTGAGAAGTAATAAGTATTTAGAAGAGTGAAGAAGTAAAGTAAGAAAAGAAGATAGAATTTCAGTTTTAAGTAGTATGTTTTGAGAAGTAATAAGTATTTAGAAGACTGAAGAAGTAAAGTAAGAAAAGAAGATAGAATTTCAGTTTCAAAGAGTATGTTTTGAGAAGTAATAAGTATTTTGAAAAGTGAAGAAGTAAAAAACAAAAAAAGATAGAATTTCAGTTCTAAGGAGTATCTTTGAGAAGTAGTAAGTATTTTGAAAAAGGAAGAAGTAAAGTGAAAAAAGAAGATAGAATTTCAGTTTTAAGGAGTAAGTTGTAGATAAAGAAAGTTATAAGTATTTTGAAAAGTGAAGAATTTAAGTAAGAAAAGAAGATAGAATTTCAGTTTTAAAGAATATGCTTGAGATAAAAAAAGTTATAAGTATTTTGAAAATTGAAGAAGTAAAGTAATAAAAGAAGATAGAATTTCAGTTCTAAGGAGTATGCTTTGAGAAGTAATAAGTATTTAGAAAAGTGAAGAAGTAAAGTAAGAAAAGAAGAAATAATTTCAGATTTAAGTAGTATACTTTGAGAAGTAATAAGTATTCTGAAAGTAATGAAGTAAAGTAAGAAAAGAAGATAGAGTTTCAGTTTTAAAGAATATGTTTTGAGAAGTAATAAGTATTTTGAAAAGTGAAGAAGTAAAGTAAGAAAAGAAGATAGAATTTCAGTTTTAAGTAGTATGTTTTGAGAAGTAATAAATATTTAGAAAAGTGAAGAAGTAAAGTAGGAAAAAAGATATAATTTCAGTTTTAAGGATTATGCTTTGAGAAGTAATAAGTAGTTTGAAAAGTGAAAAAGCAAAGTGAGAAAATAAGAAAGAGCTTCAGTATTAAAGAATATATTTGAGATAAAAATAAATAGTATTTTGAAAAGTGAAGAAGTAAAGTAAGAAAAGAAGATATAATTTCAGTTTTAAGGAGTATGCTTTGAGAAGTAATAAGTATTTTGAAAAGTGAAGAAGTAAAGTAAGAAAAGAAGATAGAATTTCAGTTTTAAGTAGTATGCTTTGAGAAGTAATAAGTATTTTGAAAAGTGAAGAAGTAAAAAAGAAAAAAAGATAGAATTTCAGTTCTAAGCAGTATCTTTGAGAAGTAGTAAGTATTTTGAAAAGTGAAGAAGTAAAGTGAGAAAAGAAGATAGAATTTCAGTTTTAAGGAGTAAGTTGTAGATAAAAAAAGTTATAAGTATTTTGAAAAGTGAAGAAGTAAAGTAAGAAAAGAAGATATAATTTTAGTCTTAAGGAGTAAGTAGTAGATAAAAGAAGTTATAAGTATTTACAAAAGTGAAGAAGTAAAGTAAGAAAAGAAGATAGAATTTCAGTTCTAAGGAGTATGCTTTGAGAAGTAGTAAGTATTTTGAAAAGTGAAGAAGTAAAGTGAGAAAATAAGATATAATATCAGTTTTAAGTAGTATGTTTTGAGAAGTAATAAGTATTTTGAAAAGTGAAGAAGTAAAAAACAAAAAAAGATAGAATTTCAGTTCTAAGGAGTATCTTTGAGAAGTAGTAAGTATTTTGAAAAAGGAAGAAGTAAAGTGAAAAAAGAAGATAGAATTTCAGTTTTAAGGAGTAAGTTGTAGATAAAGAAAGTTATAAGTATTTTGAAAAGTGAAGAATTAAAGTAAGAAAAGAAGATAGAATTTCAGTTTTAAAGAATATGCTTGAGATAAAAAAAGTTATAAGTATTTTGAAAATTGAAGAAGTAAAGTAATAAAAGAAGATAGAATTTCAGTTCTAAGGAGTATGCTTTGAGAAGTAATAAGTATTTAGAAAAGTGAAGAAGTAAAGTAAGAAAAGAAGAAATAATTTCAGATTTAAGTAGTATACTTTGAGAAGTAATAAGTATTCTGAAAGTAATGAAGTAAAGTAAGAAAAGAAGATAGAGTTTCAGTTTTAAAGAATATGTTTTGAGAAGTAATAAGTATTTTGAAAAGTGAAGAAGTAAAAAAGAAAAAAAGATAGAATTTCAGTTCTAAGCAGTATCTTTGAGAAGTAGTAAGTATTTTGAAAAGTGAAGAAGTAAAGTGAGAAAAGAAGATAGAATTTCAGTTTTAAGTAGTATGTTTTGAGAAGTAATAATTATTTAGAAGAATGAAGAAGTAAAGTAAGAAAAGAAGATAGAATTTCAGTTTTAAGTAGTATGTTTTGAGAAGTAATAAGTATTTAGAAGACTGAAGAAGTAAAGTAAGAAAAGAAGATAGAATTTCAGTTTCAAAGAGTATGTTTTGAGAAGTAATAAGTATTTTGAAAAGTGAAGAAGTAAAAAACAAAAAAAGATAGAATTTCAGTTCTAAGGAGTATCTTTGAGAAGTAGTAAGTATTTTGAAAAAGGAAGAAGTAAAGTGAAAAAAGAAGATAGAATTTCAGTTTTAAGGAGTAAGTTGTAGATAAAGAAAGTTATAAGTATTTTGAAAAGTGAAGAATTTAAGTAAGAAAAGAAGATAGAATTTCAGTTTTAAAGAATATGCTTGAGATAAAAAAAGTTATAAGTATTTTGAAAATTGAAGAAGTAAAGTAATAAAAGAAGATAGAATTTCAGTTCTAAGGAGTATGCTTTGAGAAGTAATAAGTATTTAGAAAAGTGAAGAAGTAAAGTAAGAAAAGAAGAAATAATTTCAGATTTAAGTAGTATACTTTGAGAAGTAATAAGTATTCTGAAAGTAATGAAGTAAAGTAAGAAAAGAAGATAGAGTTTCAGTTTTAAAGAATATGTTTTGAGAAGTAATAAGTATTTTGAAAAGTGAAGAAGTAAAGTAAGAAAAGAAGATAGAATTTCAGTTTTAAGTAGTATGTTTTGAGAAGTAATAAGTATTTAGAAAAGTGAAGAAGTAAAGTAAGAAAAAAGATATAATTTCAGTTTTAAGGATTATGCTTTGAAAAGTGAAGAAGTAAAGTAAGAAAAGAAGATAGAATTTCAGTTTCAAAGAGTATGTTTTGAGAAGTAATAAGTATTTAGAAGAGTGAAAAAGTAAAGTAAACAAAGAAGATAGAATTTCAGTTTTAAGTAGTATGTTTTTAGAAGTAATAAGTATTTATAAAAGTGAAGAAGTAACGTAAGAAAAAAAGATAGAAGTTCAGTTTTAAGTGGTATGTTTTGAGAAGTAATAAGTATTTAGAAAAGTGAAGAAGTAAAGTAAGAAAAGAAGATAGAGATTCAGTTTTAAGGAGTATTTTTTTAGAAGTAATAAGTATTTATAAAAGTGAAGAAGTAAAGTAAGAAAAGAAGATAGAGTTTCAGTTTTAAAGAATATGTTTTGAGAAGTAATAAGTATTTTGAAAAGTGAAGAAGTAAAGTAAGAAAAGAAGATAGAATTTCAGTTTTAAGTAGTATGTTTTGAGAAGTAATAAGTATTTAGAAAAGTGAAGAAGTAAAGTAAGAAAAAAGATATAATTTCAGTTTTAAGGATTATGCTTTGAGAAGTAATAAGTAGTTTGAAAAGTGAAGAAGCAAAGTGAGAAAATAAGAAAGAGCTTCAGTATTAAAGAATATATTTGAGATAAAAATAAATAGTATTTTGAAAAGTGAAGAAGTAAAGTAAGAAAAGAAGATATAATTTCAGTTTTAAGGAGTATGCTTTAAGATTTAAGAAAAAAGTATTTTGAAAAGTGAAGAAGTAAAGTAAGAAAAGAAGATATAATATCAGTTTTAAAGAGTAATTTGTAGATAAAAGAAGTAATAAGTATTTAGAAAAGTGAAGAAGTAAAGTGAGAAAAGAAGATAGAATTTCAGTTTTAAGGAGTATGTTTTGAGAAGTAGTAAGTATTTTGAAAAATGAAGAAGTAATGTGAAAAAAGAAGATAGATCTTCAGTTTTAACGAGTAATTTGTAGATAAAAGAAGTTATAAGTATTTTGAAAAGTGAAGAAGTAAAGTAAGAAAAGAAGATATAATATCAGTTTTAAAGAGTAATTTGTAGATAAAAGAAGTAATAAGTATTTAGAAAAGTGAAGAAGTAAAGTGAGAAAAGAAGATAGAATTTCAGTTTTAAGGAGTATGTTTTGAGAAGTAGTAAGTATTTTGAAAAATGAAGAAGTAATGTGAAAAAAGAAGATAGATCTTCAGTTTTAACGAGTAATTTGTAGATAAAAGAAGTTATAAGTATTTTGAAAAGTGAAGAAGTAAAGTAAGAAAAGAAGATGGAATTTCAGTTTTAAAGAGTATGCTTGAGATAAAAAATAATAGTATTTAGAAAAGTGAAGAAGTAAAGTAAGAAAAGAAGATAGAATTTCAGTTTTAAGGAGTATGTTTTGAGAAGTAATAAGTATTTAGAAAAGTGAAGAAGTAAAGTAAGAAAAGAAGATAGAGATTCAGTTTTAAGGAGTATTTTTTTAGAAGTAATAAGTATTTATAAAAGTGAAGAAGTAAAGTAAGAAAAGAAGATAGAATTTCAGTTTCAAAGAGTATGTTTTGAGAAGTAATAAGTATTTAGAAAAGTGAAGAAGTAAAGTAAGAAAAGAAGATAGAATTTCAGTTTTAAGGAGTATTTTTTTAGAAGTAATAAGTATTTATAAAAGTGAAGAAGTAAAGTAAGAAAAGAAAATAGAATTTCAGTTTTAAGGAGTATGTTTTGAGAAGTAATAAGTATTTAGAAAAGTGAAGAAGTAAAGTAAGAAAAGTAGATAGAATTTCAGTTTTAAGTAGTATGTTTTGAGAAGTAATAAGTATTTATAAAAGTGAAGAAGTAAAGTAAGAAAAGAAGATAGAATTTCAGTTTCAAAGAGTATGTTTTGAGAAGTAATAAGTATTTATAAAAGTCAAGAAGTAAAGTAAGAAAAGAAGATAGAATTTCAGTTTTAAGTAGTATGTTTTGAGAAGTAATAAGTATTTATAAAAGTCAAGAAGTAAAGTAAGAAAAGAAGATAGAATTTCAGTTTTAAGTAGTATGTTTTGAGAAGTAATAAGTATTTATAAAAGTCAAGAAGTAAAGTAAGAAAAGAAGATAGAGATTCAGTTTTAAGTAGTAAGTTTTAAAAGAAATAAGTATTTATAAAAGTGAAGAAATAACGTAAGAAAAGAAGATAGAATTTCAGTTTCAAAGAGTATGTTTTTAGAAGTAATAAGTATTTAGAAAAGTGAAGAAGTAAAGTAAGAAAAGAAGATAGAATTTCAGTTTTAGGAGTATGCTTTGAGAAGTAATAAGTATTTAGAAGAGTGAAGAAGTAAAGTAAGAAAAAAAGATAGAATTTCAGTTTTAGGAGTATGCTTTGAGAAGTAATAAGTATTTAGAAAAGTGAAGAAGTAAAGTAAGAAAAGAAGATAGAATTTCAGTTTTAAGGAGTATGCTTTGAAAAGTGAAGAAGTAAAGTAAGAAAAGAAGATAGAATTTCAGTTTTAAGTAGTATGTTTTGAGAAGTAATAAGTATTTAGAAAAGTGAAGAAGTAAAGTAAGAAAAGAAGATAGAATTTCAGTTTTAAGTAGTATGTTTTGAGAAGTAATAAGTATTCATAAAAGTGAAGAAGTAAAGTAAGAAAAGAAGATAGAATTTCAGTTTTAAGGAGTAAGTTCTAAGAAGTAATAAGTATTTAGAAAAGTGAAGAAGTAAAGTAAGAAAAGAAAATAGAATTTCAGTTTTAAGTAGTATGTTTTGAGAAGTAATAAGTATTTAGAAGAGTGAATAAGTAAAGTAAGAAAAGAAGATAGAAGTTCAGTTTTAAGTAGTATGTTTTGAGAAGTAATAAGTATTTATAAAAGTGAATAAGTAAAGTAAGAAAAGAAGATAGAATTTCAGTTTTAAGTAGTATGTTTTGAGAAGTAATAAGTATTTAGAAGAATGAAGAAGTAAAGTAAGAAAAGAAGATAGAATTTCAGTTTCAAAGAGTATGTTTTTAGAAGTAATAAGTATTTTGAAAAGTGAAGAAGTAAAGTAAGAAAAAAAGATAGAATTTCAGTTTTAGGAGTATGCTTTGAGAAGTAATAAGTATTTAGAAAAGTGAAGAAGTAAAGTAAGAAAAGAAGATAGAATTTCAGTTTTAAGGAGTATGCTTTGAAAAGTGAAGAAGTAAAGTAAGAAAAGAAGATAGAATTTCAGTTTTAAGTAGTATGTTTTGAGAAGTAATAAGTATTTAGAAAAGTGAAGAAGTAAAGTAAGAAAAGAAGATAGAATTTCAGTTTCAAAGAGTATGCTTTGAGAAGTAATGAGTATTTAGAAAAGTGAAGAAGTAACGTAAGAAAAAAAAATAGAAGTTCAGTTTCAAAGAGTATGTTTTGAGAAGTAATAAGTATTTAGAAGAGTGAAGAAGTAAAGTAAGAAAAGAAAATAGAAGTTCAGTTTCAAAGAGTATGTTTTGAGAAGTAATAAGTATTTAGAAGAGTGAATAAGTAAAGTAAGAAAAGAAGATAGAATTTCAGTTTTAAGGAGTATTTTTTTAGAAGTAATAAGTATTTATAAAAGTGAATAAGTAAAGTAAGAAAAGAAGATAGAATTTCAGTTTTAAGTAATATGTTTTGAGAAGTAATAAGTATTTAGAAGAATGAAGAAGTAAAGTAAGAAAAGAAGATAGAATTTCAGTTTCAAAGAGTATGTTTTGAGAAGTAATAAGTATTTAGAAGACTGAAGAAGTAAAGTAAGAAAAGAAGATAGAATTTCAGTTTTAAGTAGTATGTTTTGAGAAGTAATAAGTATTTAGAAGAATGAAGAAGTAAAGTAAGAAAAGAAGATAGAATTTCAGTTTTAAGTAGTATGTTTTGAGAAGTAATAAGTATTTAGAAGACTGAAGAAGTAAAGTAAGAAAAGAAGATAGAATTTCAGTTTCAAAGAGTATGTTTTGAGAAGTAATAAGTATTTATAAAAGTGAAGAAGTAACGTAAGAAAAAAAGATAGAAGTTCAGTTTTAAGTAGTATGTTTTGAGAAGTAATAAGTATTTATAAAAGTCAAGAAGTAACGTAAGAAAAAAAAATAGAAGTTCAGTTTTAAGTAGTATGTTTTTAGAAGTAATAAGTATTTAGAAAAGTGAAGAAGTAAAGTAAGAAAAGAAGATAGAATTTCAGTTTTAAGTAGTATGTTTTGAGAAGTAATAAGTATTTAGAAAAGTGAAGAAGTAAAGTAAGAAAAGAAGATAGAAGTTCAGTTTCAAAGAGTATGTTTTGAGAAGTAATAAGTATTTAGAAAAGTGAAGAAGTAAAGTAAGAAAAGAAGATAGAATTTCAGTTTCAAAGAGTATTTTTTTAGAAGTAATAAGTATTTAGAAAAGTGAAGAAGTAAAGTAAGAAAAAAAGATAGAATTTCAGTTTCAAAGAGTATGTTTTGAGAAGTAATAAGTATTTAGAAAAGTGAAGAAGTAAAGTAAGAAAAGAAGATAGAATTTCAGTTTCAAAGAGTATGTTTTGAGAAGTAATAAGTATTTATAAAAGTGAAGAAGTAAAGTAAGAAAAGAAGATAGAATTTCAGTTTCAAAGAGTATGTTTTGAGAAGTAATAAGTATTTATAAGAGTGAAGAAGTAACGTAAGAAAAGAAGATAGAATTTCAGTTTCAAAGAGTATGTTTTGAGAAGTAATAAGTATTTAGAAAAGTGAAGAAGTAAAGTAAGAAAAGAAGATAGAATTTCAGTTTTAAGTAGTATGTTTTTAGAAGTAATAAGTATTTAGAAGAGTGAAGAAGTAAAGTAAGAAAAGAAGATAGAAGTTCAGTTTTAAGTAGTATGTTTTGAGAAGTAATAAGTATTTAGAAGAGTGAAGAAGTAAAGTAAGAAAAGAAGATAGAAGTTCAGTTTCAAAGAGTATGTTTTGAGAAGTAATAAGTATTTAGAAAAGTGAAGAAGTAAAGTAAGAAAAGAAGATAGAATTTCAGTTTTAAGTAGTATGTTTTGAGAAGTAATAAGTATTTAGAAAAGTGAAGAAGTAAAGTTAAAAAAAAAGATAGAAGTTCAGTTTCAAAGAGTATGTTTTGAGAAGTAATAAGTATTTATAAAAGTGAAGAAGTAACGTAAGAAAAGAAGATAGAAGTTCAGTTTCAAAGAGTATGTTTTGAGAAGTAATAAGTATTTATAAAAGTGAAGAAGTAAAGTAAGAAAAGAAGATAGAATTTCAGTTTTAAGTAGTATGTTTTGAGAAGTAATAAGTATTCATAAAAGTGAAGAAGTAAAGTAAGAAAATAAGATAGAATTTAAGTTTTAAGGAGTATACTTTGAGAAGTAATAAGTATTTATAAAAGTGAAGAAGTAAAGTAAGAAAAGAAGATAGAATTTAAGTTTTAAGGAGTATGTTTTTAGAAGTAATAAGTATTTAGAAAAGTGAAGAAGTAAAGTAAGAAAAGAAGATAGAATTTCAGTTTTAAGGAGTAAGTTCTAAGAAGTAATAAGTATTTAGAAAAGTGAAGAAGTAAAGTAAGAAAAGAAGATAGAAGTTCAGTTTCAAAGAGTATGTTTTGAGAAGTAATAAGTATTTAGAAAAGTGAAGAAGTAAAGTAAGAAAAGAAGATAGAATTTCAGTTTTAAGTAGTATGCTTTGAGAAGTAATAAGTATTTATAAAAGTGAAGAAGTAAAGTAAGAAAAGAAGATAGAATTTCAGTTTCAAAGAGTATGCTTTGAGAAGTAATGAGTATTTAGAAAAGTGAAGAAGTAACGTAAGAAAAAAAGATAGAAGTTCAGTTTTAAGTAGTATGTTTTGAGAAGTAATAAGTATTTATAAAAGTCAAGAAGTAACGTAAGAAAATAAAATAGAAGTTCAGTTTCAAAGAGAATGTTTTGAGAAGTTATAAGTATTTATAAAAGTGAAGAAGTAAAGTAAGAAAAGAAAATAGAATTTCAGTTTCAAAGAGTATGTTTTGAGAAGTAATAAGTATTTATAAAAGTGAAGAAGTAAAGTAAGAAAATAAGATAGAATTTAAGTTTTAAGGAGAATACTTTGAGAAGTAATAAGTATTTATAAAAGTGAAGAAGTAAAGTAAGAAAAGAAGATAGAATTTCAGTTTTAAGGAGTAAGTTCTAAGAAGTAATAAGTATTTATAAAAGTGAAGAAGTAAAGTAAGAAAAGAAGATAGAATTTCAGTTTTAAGGAGTAAGTTCTAAGAAGTAATAAGTATTTAGAAAAGTGAAGAAGTAAAGTAAAAAAAAAAGATAGAATTTCAGTTTCAAAGAGTATGTTTTGAGAAGTAATAAGTATTTATAAAAGTGAAGAAGTAAAGTAAGAAAAGAAGATAGAAGTTCAGTTTTAAGTAGTATGTTTTGAGAAGTAATAAGTATTTAGAAAAGTGAAGAATTAAAGTAAGAAAAGAAGATAGAGATTCAGTTTTAAGTAGTAAGTTTTAAGAAGTAATAAGTATTTAGAAAAGTGAAGAAGTAAAGTAAGAAAAGAAAATAGAAATTCAGTTTCAAAGAGTATGTTTTGAGAAGTAATAAGTATTTAGAAAAGTGAAGAAGTAAAGTAAAAAAAGAAAATAGAAGTTCAGTTTTAAGTAGTATGTTTTGAGAAGTAATAAGTATTTAGAAGAGTGAAGAAGTAAAGTAAGAAAAGAAGATAGAATTTAAGTTTTAAGGAGTATGCTTTGAGAAGTAATAAGTATTCATAAAAGTGAAGAAGTAAAGTAAGAAAAGAAGATAGAATTTCAGTTTTAAGGAGTATGCTTTGAGAAGTCATAAGTATTTAGAAAAGTGAAGAAGTAAAGTAAGAAAAGAAGATAGAATTTCAGTTTCAAAGAGTATGCTTTGAGAAGTAATGAGTATTTAGAAAAGTGAAGAAGTAACGTAAGAAAAAAAGATAGAAGTTCAGTTTTAAGTAGTATGTTTTGAGAAGTAATAAGTATTTATAAAAGTCAAGAAGTAACGTAAGAAAATAAAATAGAAGTTCAGTTTCAAAGAGAATGCTTTGAGAAGTCATAAGTATTTAGAAAAGTGAAGAAGTAAAGTAAGAAAAGAAGATAGAGATTCAGTTTTAAGTAGTAAGTTTTAAGAAGTAATAAGTATTTAGAAGAGTGAATAAGTAAAGTAAGAAAAAAAAATAGAAGTTCAGTTTCAAAGAGTATGTTTTGAGAAGTTATAAGTATTTATAAAAGTCAAGAAGTAACGTAAGAAAATAAAATAGAAGTTCAGTTTCAAAGAGAATGTTTTGAGAAGTAATAAGTATTTATAAAAGTGAAGAAGTAAAGTAAGAAAAGAAGATAGAATTTCAGTTTCAAAGAGTATGTTTTGAGAAGTAATAAGTATTTAGAAAAGTGAAGAAGTAAAGTAAGAAAAGAAGATAGAATTTCAGTTTCAAAGAGTATGTTTTGAGAAGTAATAAGTATTTAGAAAAGTGAAGAAGTAAAGTAAGAAAAGAAGATAGAATTTCAGTTTTAAGTAGTATGTTTTGAGAAGTAATAAGTATTTAGAAAAGTGAAGAAGTAAAGTAAGAAAAGAAGATAGAATTTCAGTTTCAAAGAGTATGTTTTGAGAAGTAATAAGTATTTATAAGAGTGAAGAAGTAACGTAAGAAAAGAAGATAGAATTTCAGTTTCAAAGAGTATGTTTTGAGAAGTAATAAGTATTTATAAAAGTGAAGAAGTAAAGTAAGAAAAGAAGATAGAATTTCAGTTTTAAGGAGTATTTTTTTAGAAGTAATAAGTATTTAGAAGAGTGAAGAAGTAAAGTAAGAAAAGAAGATAGAAGTTCAGTTTTAAGTAGTATGTTTTGAGAAGTAATAAGTATTTAGAAGAGTGAAGAAGTAAAGTAAGAAAAGAAGATAGAAGTTCAGTTTCAAAGAGTATGTTTTGAGAAGTAATAAGTATTTAGAAAAGTGAAGAAGTAAAGTAAGAAAAGAAGATAGAATTTCAGTTTTAAGTAGTATGTTTTGAGAAGTAATAAGTATTTAGAAAAGTAAAGAAGTAAAGTTAAAAAAAAAGATAGAAGTTCAGTTTCAAAGAGTATGTTTTGAGAAGTAATAAGTATTTATAAAAGTGAAGAAGTAACGTAAGAAAAGAAGATAGAAGTTCAGTTTCAAAGAGTATGTTTTGAGAAGTAATAAGTATTTATAAAAGTGAAGAAGTAAAGTAAGAAAAGAAGATAGAATTTCAGTTTTAAGTAGTATGTTTTGAGAAGTAATAAGTATTCATAAAAGTGAAGAAGTAAAGTAAGAAAAGAAGATAGAATTTCAGTTTTAAGGAGTAAGTTCTAAGAAGTAATAAGTATTTAGAAAAGTGAAGAAGTAAAGTAAGAAAAGAAGATAGAATTTCAGTTTCAAAGAGTATGTTTTGAGAAGTAATAAGTATTTAGAAAAGTGAAGAAGTAAAGTAAGAAAAGAAGATAGAAGTTCAGTTTTAAGGAGTATGCTTTGAGAAGTAATGAGTGTTTAGAAAAGTGAAGAAGTAACGTAAGAAAAAAAGATAGAATTTCAGTTTTAAGAAGTATTTTTTTAGAAGTAATAAGTATTAAGAAGAGTGAAGAAGTAAAGTAAGAAAAGAAGATAGAATTTCAGTTTCAAAGAGTATGTTTTGAGAAGTAATAAGTATTTAGAAAAGTGAAGAAGTAAAGTAAGAATAGCAAATAGAATTTCAGTTTTAAGTAGTATGTTTTGAGAAGTAATAAGTATTTAGAAGAGTGAAGAAGTAAAGTAAGAAAAAAAGATAGAAGTTCAGTTTTAAGTAGTATGCTTTGAGAAGTCATAAGTATTTAGAAAAGTGAAGAAGTAAAGTAAGAAAAGAAGATAGAAGTTCAGTTTCAAAGAGTATGTTTTGAGAAGTAATAAGTATTTATAAAAGTGAAGAAGTAACGTAAGAAAAAAAGATAGAAGTTCAGTTTTAAGTAGTATGTTTTGAGAAGTAATAAGTATTTATAAAAGTCAAGAAGTAACGTAAGAAAAAAAAATAGAAGTTCAGTTTCAAAGAGTATGTTTTGAGAAGTTATAAGTATTTATAAAAGTGAAGAAGTAAAGTAAGAAAAGAAAATAGAATTTCAGTTTCAAAGAGTATGTTTTGAGAAGTAATAAGTATTTATAAAAGTGAAGAAGTAAAGTAAGAAAAGAAGATAGAATTTCAGTTTTAAGGAGTAAGTTCTAAGAAGTAATAAGTATTTATAAAAGTGAAGAAGTAAAGTAAGAAAAGAAGATAGAATTTCAGTTTTAAGGAGTAAGTTCTAAGAAGTAATAAGTATTTAGAAAAGTGAAGAAGTAAAGTAAAAAAAGAAGATAGAATTTCAGTTTCAAAGAGTATGTTTTGAGAAGTAATAAGTATTTAGAAAAGTGAAGAAGTAAAGTAAGAAAAGAAGATAGAATTTCAGTTTTAAGTAGTATGTTTTTAGAAGTAATAAGTATTTAGAAGAGTGAAGAAGTAAAGTAAGAAAAGAAGATAGAATTTCAGTTTCAAAGAGTATGTTTTGAGAAGTAATAAGTATTTAGAAAAGTGAAGAAGTAAAGTAAGAAAAGAAGATAGAATTTCAGTTTCAAAGAGTATGTTTTGAGAAGTAATAAGTATTTAGAAAAGTGAAGAAGTTACGTAAGAAAAGAAGATAGAATTTCAGTTTTAAGGAGTATGCTTTGAGAAGTAATGAGTATTTAGAAAAGTGAAGAAGTAACGTAAGAAAAAAAGATAGAATTTCAGTTTTAAGAAGTATTTTTTTAGAAGTAATAAGTATTTAGAAGAGTGAAGAAGTAAAGTAAGAAAAGAAGATAGAATTTCAGTTTTAAGGAGTATGTTTTGAGAAGTAATGAGTATTTAGAAAAGTGAAGAAGTAACGTAAGAAAAAAAGATAGAAGTTCAGTTTTAAGTAGTATGTTTTGAGAAGTAATAAGTATTTAGAAGAGTGAAGAAGTAAAGTAAGAAAAAAAGATAGAAGTTCAGTTTTAAGTAGTATGTTTTGAGAAGTAATAAGTATTTAGAAGAATGAAGAAGTAAAGTAAGAAAAGAAAATAGAAGTTCAGTTTCAAAGAGTATGTTTTGAGAAGTAATAAGTATTTATAAAAGTGAAGAAGTAACGTAAGAAAAAAAGATAGAAGTTCAGTTTTAAGTAGTATGTTTTGAGAAGTAATAAGTATTTATAAAAGTCAAGAAGTAACGTAAGAAAAAAAAATAGAAGTTCAGTTTCAAAGAGTATGTTTTTAGAAGTAATAAGTATTTAGAAAAGTGAAGAAGTAAAGTAAGAAAAGAAGATAGAATTTCAGTTTTAAGTAGTATGTTTTGAGAAGTAATAAGTATTTAGAAGAGTGAAGAAGTAAAGTAAGAAAAGAAAATAGAAGTTCAGTTTCAAAGAGTATGTTTTGAGAAGTAATAAGTATTTATAAAAGTGAAGAAGTAAAGTAAGAAAAGAAGATAGAAGTTCAGTTTTAAGGAGTAAGTTCTAATAAGTAATAAGTATTTAGAAAAGTGAAGAAGTAAAGTAAGAAAAGAAGATAGAATTTCAGTTTCAAAGAGTATGTTTTGAGAAGTAATAAGTATTTAGAAAAGTGAAGAAGTAAAGTAAGAAAAGAAGATAGAATTTCAGTTTTAAGTAGTATGTTTTTAGAAGTAATAAGTATTTAGAAGAGTGAAGAAGTAAAGTAAGAAAAGAAGATAGAATTTCAGTTTCAAAGAGTATGTTTTGAGAAGTTATAAGTATTTATAAAAGTGAAGAAGTAAAGTAAGAAAAGAAGATAGAATTTCAGTTTTAAGTAGTATGCTTTGAGAAGTAATAAGTATTTATAAAAGTGAAGAAGTTACGTAAGAAAAGAAGATAGAATTTCAGTTTTAAGGAGTATGCTTTGAGAAGTAATGAGTATTTAGAAAAGTGAAGAAGTAACGTAAGAAAAAAAGATAGAAGTTCAGTTTTAAGTAGTATGTTTTGAGAAGTAATAAGTATTTATAAAAGTGAAGAAGTAAAGTAAAAAAAAAAGATAGAAGTTCAGTTTTAAGTAGTATGTTTTGAGAAGTAATAAGTATTTATAAAAGTGAAGAAGTAAAGTAAAAAAAAAAGATAGAAGTTCAGTTTTAAGTAGTATGTTTTGAGAAGTAATAAGTATTTATAAAAGTCAAGAAGTAACGTAAGAAAAAAAAATAGAAGTTCAGTTTCAAAGAGTATGTTTTGAGAAGTTATAAGTATTTATAAAAGTGAAGAAGTAAAGTAAGAAAAGAAGATAGAATTTCAGTTTTAAGTAGTATGCTTTGAGAAGTAATGAGTATTTAGAAAAGTGAAGAAGTTACGTAAGAAAAGAAGATAGAATTTCAGTTTTAAGGAGTATGCTTTGAGAAGTAATGAGTATTTAGAAAAGTGAAGAAGTAACGTAAGAAAAAAAAATAGAAGTTCAGTTTCAAAGAGTATGTTTTGAGAAGTAATAAGTATTTAGAAAAGTGAAGAAGTAAAGTAAGAAAAGAAAATAGAAGTTCAGTTTCAAAGAGTATGTTTTGAGAAGTAATAAGTATTTATAAAAGTGAAGAAGTAACGTAAGAAAAAAAAATAGAAGTTCAGTTTCAAAGAGTATGTTTTGAGAAGTAATAAGTATTTAGAAGAGTGAAGAAGTAAAGTAAGAAAAGAAAATAGAAGTTCAGTTTCAAAGAGTATGTTTTGAGAAGTAATAAGTATTTAGAAAAGTGAAGAAGTAAAGTAAAAAAAGAAGATAGAATTTCAGTTTCAAAGAGTAAGTTCTAATAAGTAATAAGTATTTATAAAAGTGAAGAAGTAAAGTAAGAAAAGAAGATAGAATTTCAGTTTCAAAGAGTATGTTTTGAGAAGTAATAAGTATTTAGAAAAGTGAAGAAGTAAAGTAAGAAAAGAAGATAGAATTTCAGTTTTAAGTAGTATGTTTTTAGAAGTAATAAGTATTTAGAAGAGTGAAGAAGTAAAGTAAGAAAAGAAGATAGAATTTCAGTTTCAAAGAGTATGTTTTGAGAAGTTATAAGTATTTATAAAAGTGAAGAAGTAAAGTAAGAAAAGAAGATAGAATTTCAGTTTTAAGTAGTATGCTTTGAGAAGTAATAAGTATTTATAAAAGTGAAGAAGTTACGTAAGAAAAGAAGATAGAATTTCAGTTTTAAGGAGTATGCTTTGAGAAGTAATGAGTATTTAGAAAAGTGAAGAAGTAACGTAAGAAAAAAAGATAGAAGTTCAGTTTTAAGTAGTATGTTTTGAGAAGTAATAAGTATTTAGAAGAATGAAGAAGTAAAGTAAGAAAAGAAAATAGAATTTCAGTTTCAAAAAGTATGTTTTTAGAAGTAATAAGTATTTAGAAGATTAAGAAGTAAAGTAAAAAAAGAAGATAGAATTTCAGTTTCAAAGAGTATGTTTTGAGAAGTAATAAGTATTTATAAAAGTGAAGAAGTAAAGTAAGAAAAGAAGATAGAATTTCAGTTTCAAAGAGTATGTTTTGAGAAGTAATAAGTATTTATAAAAGTGAAGAAGTAAAGTAAGAAAAGAAGATAGAATTTCAGTTTTAAGTAGTATGTTTTGAGAAGTAATAAGTATTTATAAAAGTGAAGAAGTAAAGTAAGAAAAGAAGATAGAATTTCAGTTTTAAGTAGTATGTTTTGAGAAGTAATAAGTATTTATAAAAGTGAAGAAGTAAAGTAAAAAAAAAAGATAGAAGTTCAGTTTTAAGTAGTATGTTTTGAGAAGTAATAAGTATTTATAAAAGTGAAGAAGTAAAGTAAAAAAAAAAGATAGAAGTTCAGTTTTAAGTAGTATGTTTTGAGAAGTAATAAGTATTTATAAAAGTCAAGAAGTAACGTAAGAAAAAAAAATAGAAGTTCAGTTTCAAAGAGTATGTTTTGAGAAGTTATAAGTATTTATAAAAGTGAAGAAGTAAAGTAAGAAAAGAAGATAGAATTTCAGTTTCAAAGAGTATGTTTTGAGAAGTAATAAGTATTTATAAAAGTGAAGAAGTAAAGTAAGAAAAGAAGATAGAATTTCAGTTTTAAGTAGTATGTTTTTAGAAGTAATAAGTATTTAGAAGAGTGAAGAAGTAAAGTAAGAAAAGAAGATAGAATTTCAGTTTTAAGTAGTATGCTTTGAGAAGTAATAAGTATTTATAAAAGTGAAGAAGTAAAGTAAAAAAAAAAGATAGAATTTCAGTTTTAAGTAGTATGCTTTGAGAAGTAATAAGTATTTATAAAAGTGAAGAAGTAAAGTAAGAAAAGAAGATAGAATTTCAGTTTTAAGTAGTATGCTTTGAGAAGTAATAAGTATTTATAAAAGTGAAGAAGTTACGTAAGAAAAGAAGATAGAATTTCAGTTATAAGGAGTATGCTTTGAGAAGTAATGAGTATTTAGAAAAGTGAAGAAGTAACGTAAGAAAAAAAGATAGAATTTCAGTTTTAAGAAGTATTTTTTTAGAAGTAATAAGTATTTAGAAGAGTGAAGAAGTAAAGTAAGAAAAGAAGATAGAATTTCAGTTTCAAAGAGTATGTTTTGAGAAGTAATAAGTATTTATAAAAGTGAAGAAGTAAAGTAAGAAAAGAAGATAGAATTTCAGTTTTAAGTAGTATGCTTTGAGAAGTAATAAGTATTTATAAAAGTGAAGAAGTTACGTAAGAAAAGAAGATAGAATTTCAGTTTTAAGGAGTATGCTTTGAGAAGTAATGAGTATTTAGAAAAGTGAAGAAGTAACGTAAGAAAAAAAAATAGAAGTTCAGTTTCAAAGAGTATGTTTTGAGAAGTAATAAGTATTTAGAAGAGTGAAGAAGTAAAGTAAGAAAAGAAAATAGAAGTTCAGTTTCAAAGAGTATGTTTTGAGAAGTAATAAGTATTTATAAAAGTGAAGAAGTAAAGTAAGAAAAGAAGATAGAAGTTCAGTTTTAAGGAGTAAGTTCTAATAAGTAATAAGTATTTAGAAAAGTGAAGAAGTAAAGTAAGAAAAGAAGATAGAATTTCAGTTTCAAAGAGTATGTTTTGAGAAGTAATAAGTATTTAGAAAAGTGAAGAAGTAAAGTAAGAAAAGAAGATAGAATTTCAGTTTTAAGTAGTATGTTTTTAGAAGTAATAAGTATTTAGAAGAGTGAAGAAGTAAAGTAAGAAAAGAAGATAGAATTTCAGTTTCAAAGAGTATGTTTTGAGAAGTTATAAGTATTTATAAAAGTGAAGAAGTAAAGTAAGAAAAGAAGATAGAATTTCAGTTTTAAGTAGTATGCTTTGAGAAGTAATAAGTATTTATAAAAGTGAAGAAGTTACGTAAGAAAAGAAGATAGAATTTCAGTTTTAAGGAGTATGCTTTGAGAAGTTATAAGTATTTAGAAAAGTGAAGAAGTAACGTAAGAAAAAAAGATAGAAGTTCAGTTTTAAGTAGTATGTTTTGAGAAGTAATAAGTATTTAGAAGAATGAAGAAGTAAAGTAAGAAAAGAAAATAGAATTTCAGTTTCAAAAAGTATGTTTTGAGAAGTAATAAGTATTTAGAAGATTAAGAAGTAAAGTAAAAAAAGAAGATAGAATTTCAGTTTCAAAGAGTATGTTTTGAGAAGTAATAAGTATTTATAAAAGTGAAGAAGTAAAGTAAGAAAAGAAGATAGAATTTCAGTTTCAAAGAGTATGTTTTGAGAAGTAATAAGTATTTATAAAAGTGAAGAAGTAAAGTAAGAAAAGAAGATAGAATTTCAGTTTTAAGTAGTATGTTTTGAGAAGTAATAAGTATTTATAAAAGTGAAGAAGTAAAGTAAAAAAAAAAGATAGAAGTTCAGTTTTAAGTAGTATGTTTTGAGAAGTAATAAGTATTTATAAAAGTGAAGAAGTAAAGTAAAAAAAAAAGATAGAAGTTCAGTTTTAAGTAGTATGTTTTGAGAAGTAATAAGTATTTATAAAAGTCAAGAAGTAACGTAAGAAAAAAAAATAGAAGTTCAGTTTCAAAGAGTATGTTTTGAGAAGTTATAAGTATTTATAAAAGTGAAGAAGTAAAGTAAGAAAAGAAGATAGAATTTCAGTTTTAAGTAGTATGCTTTGAGAAGTAATAAGTATTTATAAAAGTGAAGAAGTTACGTAAGAAAAGAAGATAGAATTTCAGTTTTAAGGAGTATGCTTTGAGAAGTAATGAGTATTTAGAAAAGTGAAGAAGTAACGTAAGAAAAAAAAATAGAAGTTCAGTTTCAAAGAGTATGTTTTGAGAAGTAATAAGTATTTAGAAGAGTGAAGAAGTAAAGTAAGAAAAGAAAATAGAAGTTCAGTTTCAAAGAGTATGTTTTGAGAAGTAATAAGTATTTATAAAAGTGAAGAAGTAAAGTAAGAAAAGAAGATAGAAGTTCAGTTTTAAGGAGTAAGTTCTAATAAGTAATAAGTATTTAGAAAAGTGAAGAAGTAAAGTAAGAAAAGAAGATAGAATTTCAGTTTCAAAGAGTATGTTTTGAGAAGTAATAAGTATTTAGAAAAGTGAAGAAGTAAAGTAAGAAAAGAAGATAGAATTTCAGTTTTAAGTAGTATGTTTTTAGAAGTAATAAGTATTTAGAAGAGTGAAGAA
Source organism: Loxodes magnus (assembly GCA_946699065.1). Lineage (NCBI taxonomy): Eukaryota > Ciliophora > Karyorelictea > Loxodida > Loxodidae > Loxodes > Loxodes magnus. The sequence goes on from CAMPDV010000445.1 coordinate 150,723, forward strand.
GTAAAGTAAGAAAAGAAGATAGAATTTCAGTTTCAAAGAGTATGTTTTGAGAAGTTATAAGTATTTATAAAAGTGAAGAAGTAAAGTAAGAAAAGAAGATAGAATTTCAGTTTTAAGTAGTATGCTTTGAGAAGTAATAAGTATTTATAAAAGTGAAGAAGTTACGTAAGAAAAGAAGATAGAATTTCAGTTTTAAGGAGTATGCTTTGAGAAGTTATAAGTATTTAGAAAAGTGAAGAAGTAACGTAAGAAAAAAAGATAGAAGTTCAGTTTTAAGTAGTATGTTTTGAGAAGTAATAAGTATTTAGAAGAATGAAGAAGTAAAGTAAGAAAAGAAAATAGAATTTCAGTTTCAAAAAGTATGTTTTGAGAAGTAATAAGTATTTAGAAGATTAAGAAGTAAAGTAAAAAAAGAAGATAGAATTTCAGTTTCAAAGAGTATGTTTTGAGAAGTAATAAGTATTTATAAAAGTGAAGAAGTAAAGTAAGAAAAGAAGATAGAATTTCAGTTTCAAAGAGTATGTTTTGAGAAGTAATAAGTATTTATAAAAGTGAAGAAGTAAAGTAAGAAAAGAAGATAGAATTTCAGTTTTAAGTAGTATGTTTTGAGAAGTAATAAGTATTTATAAAAGTGAAGAAGTAAAGTAAAAAAAAAAGATAGAAGTTCAGTTTTAAGTAGTATGTTTTGAGAAGTAATAAGTATTTATAAAAGTGAAGAAGTAAAGTAAAAAAAAAAGATAGAAGTTCAGTTTTAAGTAGTATGTTTTGAGAAGTAATAAGTATTTATAAAAGTCAAGAAGTAACGTAAGAAAAAAAAATAGAAGTTCAGTTTCAAAGAGTATGTTTTGAGAAGTTATAAGTATTTATAAAAGTGAAGAAGTAAAGTAAGAAAAGAAGATAGAATTTCAGTTTTAAGTAGTATGCTTTGAGAAGTAATAAGTATTTATAAAAGTGAAGAAGTTACGTAAGAAAAGAAGATAGAATTTCAGTTTTAAGGAGTATGCTTTGAGAAGTAATGAGTATTTAGAAAAGTGAAGAAGTAACGTAAGAAAAAAAAATAGAAGTTCAGTTTCAAAGAGTATGTTTTGAGAAGTAATAAGTATTTAGAAGAGTGAAGAAGTAAAGTAAGAAAAGAAGATAGAATTTCAGTTTCAAAGAGTATGTTTTGAGAAGTAATAAGTATTTATAAAAGTGAAGAAGTAAAGTAAGAAAAGAAGATAGAATTTCAGTTTTAAGGAGTAAGTTCTAATAAGTAATAAGTATTTAGAAAAGTGAAGAAGTAAAGTAAGAAAAGAAGATAGAATTTCAGTTTCAAAGAGTATGTTTTGAGAAGTAATAAGTATTTAGAAAAGTGAAGAAGTAAAGTAAGAAAAGAAGATAGAATTTCAGTTTTAAGTAGTATGTTTTTAGAAGTAATAAGTATTTAGAAGAGTGAAGAAGTAAAGTAAGAAAAGAAGATAGAATTTCAGTTTCAAAGAGTATGTTTTGAGAAGTTATAAGTATTTATAAAAGTGAAGAAGTAAAGTAAGAAAAGAAGATAGAATTTCAGTTTTAAGTAGTATGCTTTGAGAAGTAATAAGTATTTATAAAAGTGAAGAAGTTACGTAAGAAAAGAAGATAGAATTTCAGTTTTAAGGAGTATGCTTTGAGAAGTAATGAGTATTTAGAAAAGTGAAGAAGTAACGTAAGAAAAAAAGATAGAAGTTCAGTTTTAAGTAGTATGTTTTGAGAAGTAATAAGTATTTAGAAGAATGAAGAAGTAAAGTAAGAAAAGAAAATAGAATTTCAGTTTCAAAAAGTATGTTTTTAGAAGTAATAAGTATTTAGAAGATTAAGAAGTAAAGTAAAAAAAGAAGATAGAATTTCAGTTTCAAAGAGTATGTTTTGAGAAGTAATAAGTATTTATAAAAGTGAAGAAGTAAAGTAAGAAAAGAAGATAGAATTTCAGTTTCAAAGAGTATGTTTTGAGAAGTAATAAGTATTTATAAAAGTGAAGAAGTAAAGTAAGAAAAGAAGATAGAATTTCAGTTTTAAGTAGTATGTTTTGAGAAGTAATAAGTATTTATAAAAGTGAAGAAGTAAAGTAAGAAAAGAAGATAGAATTTCAGTTTTAAGTAGTATGTTTTGAGAAGTAATAAGTATTTATAAAAGTGAAGAAGTAAAGTAAAAAAAAAAGATAGAAGTTCAGTTTTAAGTAGTATGTTTTGAGAAGTAATAAGTATTTATAAAAGTGAAGAAGTAAAGTAAAAAAAAAAGATAGAAGTTCAGTTTTAAGTAGTATGTTTTGAGAAGTAATAAGTATTTATAAAAGTCAAGAAGTAACGTAAGAAAAAAAAATAGAAGTTCAGTTTCAAAGAGTATGTTTTGAGAAGTTATAAGTATTTATAAAAGTGAAGAAGTAAAGTAAGAAAAGAAGATAGAATTTCAGTTTTAAGTAGTATGCTTTGAGAAGTAATAAGTATTTATAAAAGTGAAGAAGTAAAGTAAAAAAAAAAGATAGAATTTCAGTTTTAAGTAGTATGTTTTTAGAAGTAATAAGTATTTAGAAGAGTGAAGAAGTAAAGTAAGAAAAGAAGATAGAATTTCAGTTTCAAAGAGTATGTTTTGAGAAGTTATAAGTATTTATAAAAGTGAAGAAGTAAAGTAAGAAAAGAAGATAGAATTTCAGTTTTAAGTAGTATGCTTTGAGAAGTAATAAGTATTTATAAAAGTGAAGAAGTAAAGTAAGAAAAGAAGATAGAATTTCAGTTTTAAGTAGTATGCTTTGAGAAGTAATAAGTATTTATAAAAGTGAAGAAGTTACGTAAGAAAAGAAGATAGAATTTCAGTTTTAAGGAGTATGCTTTGAGAAGTAATGAGTATTTAGAAAAGTGAAGAAGTAACGTAAGAAAAAAAGATAGAATTTCAGTTTTAAGAAGTATTTTTTTAGAAGTAATAAGTATTTAGAAGAGTGAAGAAGTAAAGTAAGAAAAGAAGATAGAATTTCAGTTTCAAAGAGTATGCTTTGAGAAGTTATAAGTATTTATAAAAGTGAAGAAGTAAAGTAAGAAAAGAAGATAGAATTTCAGTTTTAAGTAGTATGCTTTGAGAAGTAATAAGTATTTATAAAAGTGAAGAAGTTACGTAAGAAAAGAAGATAGAATTTCAGTTTTAAGGAGTATGCTTTGAGAAGTAATGAGTATTTAGAAAAGTGAAGAAGTAACGTAAGAAAAAAAAATAGAAGTTCAGTTTCAAAGAGTATGTTTTGAGAAGTAATAAGTATTTAGAAGAGTGAAGAAGTAAAGTAAGAAAAGAAAATAGAAGTTCAGTTTCAAAGAGTATGTTTTGAGAAGTAATAAGTATTTATAAAAGTGAAGAAGTAAAGTAAGAAAAGAAGATAGAAGTTCAGTTTTAAGGAGTAAGTTCTAATAAGTAATAAGTATTTAGAAAAGTGAAGAAGTAAAGTAAGAAAAGAAGATAGAATTTCAGTTTCAAAGAGTATGTTTTGAGAAGTAATAAGTATTTAGAAAAGTGAAGAAGTAAAGTAAGAAAAGAAGATAGAATTTCAGTTTTAAGTAGTATGTTTTTAGAAGTAATAAGTATTTAGAAGAGTGAAGAAGTAAAGTAAGAAAAGAAGATAGAATTTCAGTTTCAAAGAGTATGTTTTGAGAAGTTATAAGTATTTATAAAAGTGAAGAAGTAAAGTAAGAAAAGAAGATAGAATTTCAGTTTTAAGTAGTATGCTTTGAGAAGTAATAAGTATTTATAAAAGTGAAGAAGTTACGTAAGAAAAGAAGATAGAATTTCAGTTTTAAGTAGTATGCTTTGAGAAGTAATAAGTATTTAGAAAAGTGAAGAAGTAAAGTAAGAAAAAAAGATAGAATTTCAGTTTTAAGTAGTATGTTTTGAGAAGTAATAAGTATTTAGAAGAATGAAGAAGTAAAGTAAGAAAAGAAAATAGAATTTCAGTTTCAAAAAGTATGTTTTGAGAAGTAATAAGTATTTAGAAGATTAAGAAGTAAAGTAAAAAAAGAAGATAGAATTTCAGTTTCAAAGAGTATGTTTTGAGAAGTAATAAGTATTTATAAAAGTGAAGAAGTAAAGTAAGAAAAGAAGATAGAATTTCAGTTTCAAAGAGTATGTTTTGAGAAGTAATAAGTATTTATAAAAGTGAAGAAGTAAAGTAAGAAAAGAAGATAGAATTTCAGTTTTAAGTAGTATGTTTTGAGAAGTAATAAGTATTTATAAAAGTGAAGAAGTAAAGTAAAAAAAAAAGATAGAAGTTCAGTTTTAAGTAGTATGTTTTGAGAAGTAATAAGTATTTATAAAAGTGAAGAAGTAAAGTAAAAAAAAAAGATAGAAGTTCAGTTTTAAGTAGTATGTTTTGAGAAGTAATAAGTATTTATAAAAGTCAAGAAGTAACGTAAGAAAAAAAAATAGAAGTTCAGTTTCAAAGAGTATGTTTTGAGAAGTTATAAGTATTTATAAAAGTGAAGAAGTAAAGTAAGAAAAGAAGATAGAATTTCAGTTTTAAGTAGTATGCTTTGAGAAGTAATAAGTATTTATAAAAGTGAAGAAGTTACGTAAGAAAAGAAGATAGAATTTCAGTTTTAAGGAGTATGCTTTGAGAAGTAATGAGTATTTAGAAAAGTGAAGAAGTAACGTAAGAAAAAAAAATAGAAGTTCAGTTTCAAAGAGTATGTTTTGAGAAGTAATAAGTATTTAGAAGAGTGAAGAAGTAAAGTAAGAAAAGAAAATAGAAGTTCAGTTTCAAAGAGTATGTTTTGAGAAGTAATAAGTATTTATAAAAGTGAAGAAGTAAAGTAAGAAAAGAAGATAGAAGTTCAGTTTTAAGGAGTAAGTTCTAATAAGTAATAAGTATTTAGAAAAGTGAAGAAGTAAAGTAAGAAAAGAAGATAGAATTTCAGTTTCAAAGAGTATGTTTTGAGAAGTAATAAGTATTTAGAAAAGTGAAGAAGTAAAGTAAGAAAAGAAGATAGAATTTCAGTTTTAAGTAGTATGTTTTTAGAAGTAATAAGTATTTAGAAGAGTGAAGAAGTAAAGTAAGAAAAGAAGATAGAATTTCAGTTTCAAAGAGTATGTTTTGAGAAGTTATAAGTATTTATAAAAGTGAAGAAGTAAAGTAAGAAAAGAAGATAGAATTTCAGTTTTAAGTAGTATGCTTTGAGAAGTAATAAGTATTTATAAAAGTGAAGAAGTTACGTAAGAAAAGAAGATAGAATTTCAGTTTTAAGGAGTATGCTTTGAGAAGTAATGAGTATTTAGAAAAGTGAAGAAGTAACGTAAGAAAAAAAGATAGAAGTTCAGTTTTAAGTAGTATGTTTTGAGAAGTAATAAGTATTTAGAAGAATGAAGAAGTAAAGTAAGAAAAGAAAATAGAATTTCAGTTTCAAAAAGTATGTTTTTAGAAGTAATAAGTATTTAGAAGATTAAGAAGTAAAGTAAAAAAAGAAGATAGAATTTCAGTTTCAAAGAGTATGTTTTGAGAAGTAATAAGTATTTATAAAAGTGAAGAAGTAAAGTAAGAAAAGAAGATAGAATTTCAGTTTCAAAGAGTATGTTTTGAGAAGTAATAAGTATTTATAAAAGTGAAGAAGTAAAGTAAGAAAAGAAGATAGAATTTCAGTTTTAAGTAGTATGTTTTGAGAAGTAATAAGTATTTATAAAAGTGAAGAAGTAAAGTAAAAAAAAAAGATAGAAGTTCAGTTTTAAGTAGTATGTTTTGAGAAGTAATAAGTATTTATAAAAGTGAAGAAGTAAAGTAAAAAAAAAAGATAGAAGTTCAGTTTTAAGTAGTATGTTTTGAGAAGTAATAAGTATTTATAAAAGTCAAGAAGTAACGTAAGAAAAAAAAATAGAAGTTCAGTTTTAAGTAGTATGCTTTGAGAAGTAATAAGTATTTATAAAAGTGAAGAAGTTACGTAAGAAAAGAAGATAGAATTTCAGTTTTAAGGAGTATGCTTTGAGAAGTAATAAGTATTTATAAAAGTGAAGAAGTAAAGTAAAAAAAAAAGATAGAATTTCAGTTTTAAGTAGTATGTTTTTAGAATTAATAAGTATTTAGAAGAGTGAAGAAGTAAAGTAAGAAAAGAAGATAGAATTTCAGTTTCAAAGAGTATGTTTTGAGAAGTTATAAGTATTTATAAAAGTGAAGAAGTAAAGTAAGAAAAGAAGATAGAATTTCAGTTTTAAGTAGTATGTTTTTAGAATTAATAAGTATTTAGAAGATTAAGAAGTAAAGTAAAAAAAGAAGATAGAATTTCAGTTTCAAAGAGTATGTTTTGAGAAGTAATAAGTATTTATAAAAGTGAAGAAGTAAAGTAAGAAAAGAAGATAGAATTTCAGTTTCAAAGAGTATGTTTTGAGAAGTAATAAGTATTTATAAAAGTGAAGAAGTAAAGTAAGAAAAGAAGATAGAATTTCAGTTTTAAGTAGTATGTTTTGAGAAGTTATAAGTATTTATAAAAGTGAAGAAGTAAAGTAAGAAAAGAAGATAGAATTTCAGTTTTAAGTAGTATGCTTTGAGAAGTAATAAGTATTTATAAAAGTGAAGAAGTTACGTAAGAAAAGAAGATAGAATTTCAGTTTTAAGGAGTATGCTTTGAGAAGTAATAAGTATTTATAAAAGTGAAGAAGTTACGTAAGAAAAGAAGATAGAATTTCAGTTTTAAGTAGTATGCTTTGAGAAGTAATAAGTATTTATAAAAGTGAAGAAGTTACGTAAGAAAAGAAGATAGAATTTCAGTTTTAAGGAGTATGCTTTGAGAAGTAATAAGTATTTATAAAAGTGAAGAAGTAAAGTAAAAAAAAAAGATAGAATTTCAGTTTTAAGTAGTATGTTTTTAGAATTAATAAGTATTTAGAAGAGTGAAGAAGTAAAGTAAGAAAAGAAGATAGAATTTCAGTTTCAAAGAGTATGTTTTGAGAAGTTATAAGTATTTATAAAAGTGAAGAAGTAAAGTAAGAAAAGAAGATAGAATTTCAGTTTTAAGTAGTATGCTTTGAGAAGTAATAAGTATTTATAAAAGTGAAGAAGTAAAGTAAGAAAAGAAGATAGAATTTCAGTTTTAAGTAGTATGCTTTGAGAAGTAATAAGTATTTATAAAAGTGAAGAAGTTACGTAAGAAAAGAAGATAGAATTTCAGTTTTAAGGAGTATGCTTTGAGAAGTAATGAGTATTTAGAAAAGTGAAGAAGTAACGTAAGAAAAAAAGATAGAATTTCAGTTTTAAGAAGTATTTTTTTAGAAGTAATAAGTATTTAGAAGAGTGAAGAAGTAAAGTAAGAAAAGAAGATAGAATTTCAGTTTCAAAGAGTATGTTTTGAGAAGTAATAAGTATTTATAAAAGTGAAGAAGTAAAGTAAGAAAAGAAGATAGAATTTCAGTTTTAAGTAGTATGCTTTGAGAAGTAATAAGTATTTATAAAAGTGAAGAAGTAAAGTAAGAAAAGAAGATAGAATTTCAGTTTTAAGGAGTATGCTTTGAGAAGTAATGAGTATTTAGAAAAGTGAAGAAGTAACGTAAGAAAAAAAAATAGAAGTTCAGTTTCAAAGAGTATGTTTTGAGAAGTAATAAGTATTTAGAAGAGTGAAGAAGTAAAGTAAGAAAAGAAAATAGAAGTTCAGTTTTAAGTAGTATGTTTTGAGAAGTAATAAGTATTTATAAAAGTGAAGAAGTAAAGTAAGAAAAGAAGATAGAAGTTCAGTTTTAAGGAGTAAGTTCTAATAAGTAATAAGTATTTAGAAAAGTGAAGAAGTAAAGTAAGAAAAGAAGATAGAATTTCAGTTTCAAAGAGTATGTTTTGAGAAGTAATAAGTATTTAGAAAAGTGAAGAAGTAAAGTAAGAAAAGAAGATAGAATTTCAGTTTTAAGTAGTATGTTTTTAGAAGTAATAAGTATTTAGAAGAGTGAAGAAGTAAAGTAAGAAAAGAAGATAGAATTTCAGTTTCAAAGAGTATGTTTTGAGAAGTTATAAGTATTTATAAAAGTGAAGAAGTAAAGTAAGAAAAGAAGATAGAATTTCAGTTTTAAGTAGTATGCTTTGAGAAGTAATAAGTATTTATAAAAGTGAAGAAGTTACGTAAGAAAAGAAGATAGAATTTCAGTTTTAAGGAGTATGCTTTGAGAAGTTATAAGTATTTAGAAAAGTGAAGAAGTAACGTAAGAAAAAAAGATAGAAGTTCAGTTTTAAGTAGTATGTTTTGAGAAGTAATAAGTATTTAGAAGAATGAAGAAGTAAAGTAAGAAAAGAAAATAGAATTTCAGTTTCAAAAAGTATGTTTTGAGAAGTAATAAGTATTTAGAAGATTAAGAAGTAAAGTAAAAAAAGAAGATAGAATTTCAGTTTCAAAGAGTATGTTTTGAGAAGTAATAAGTATTTATAAAAGTGAAGAAGTAAAGTAAGAAAAGAAGATAGAATTTCAGTTTCAAAGAGTATGTTTTGAGAAGTAATAAGTATTTATAAAAGTGAAGAAGTAAAGTAAGAAAAGAAGATAGAATTTCAGTTTTAAGTAGTATGTTTTGAGAAGTAATAAGTATTTATAAAAGTGAAGAAGTAAAGTAAAAAAAAAAGATAGAAGTTCAGTTTTAAGTAGTATGTTTTGAGAAGTAATAAGTATTTATAAAAGTGAAGAAGTAAAGTAAAAAAAAAAGATAGAATTTCAGTTTTAAGAAGTATTTTTTTAGAAGTAATAAGTATTTAGAAGAGTGAAGAAGTAAAGTAAGAAAAGAAGATAGAATTTCAGTTTCAAAGAGTATGTTTTGAGAAGTAATAAGTATTTATAAAAGTGAAGAAGTAAAGTAAGAAAAGAAGATAGAATTTCAGTTTTAAGTAGTATGCTTTGAGAAGTAATAAGTATTTATAAAAGTGAAGAAGTTACGTAAGAAAAGAAGATAGAATTTCAGTTTTAAGGAGTATGCTTTGAGAAGTAATGAGTATTTAGAAAAGTGAAGAAGTAACGTAAGAAAAAAAAATAGAAGTTCAGTTTCAAAGAGTATGTTTTGAGAAGTAATAAGTATTTAGAAGAGTGAAGAAGTAAAGTAAGAAAAGAAAATAGAAGTTCAGTTTCAAAGAGTATGTTTTGAGAAGTAATAAGTATTTATAAAAGTGAAGAAGTAAAGTAAGAAAAGAAGATAGAAGTTCAGTTTTAAGGAGTAAGTTCTAATAAGTAATAAGTATTTAGAAAAGTGAAGAAGTAAAGTAAGAAAAGAAGATAGAATTTCAGTTTCAAAGAGTATGTTTTGAGAAGTAATAAGTATTTAGAAAAGTGAAGAAGTAAAGTAAGAAAAGAAGATAGAATTTCAGTTTTAAGTAGTATGTTTTTAGAAGTAATAAGTATTTATAAAAGTGAAGAAGTTACGTAAGAAAAGAAGATAGAATTTCAGTTTCAAAGAGTATGTTTTGAGAAGTTATAAGTATTTATAAAAGTGAAGAAGTAAAGTAAGAAAAGAAGATAGAATTTCAGTTTTAAGTAGTATGTTTTTAGAAGTAATAAGTATTTAGAAGAGTGAAGAAGTAAAGTAAGAAAAGAAGATAGAATTTCAGTTTCAAAGAGTAAGTTTTGAGAAGTAATAAGTATTTAGAAGATTAAGAAGTAAAGTAAAAAAAGAAGATAGAATTTCAGTTTCAAAGAGTATGTTTTGAGAAGTAATAAGTATTTATAAAAGTGAAGAAGTAAAGTAAGAAAAGAAGATAGAATTTCAGTTTCAAAGAGTATGTTTTGAGAAGTAATAAGTATTTATAAAAGTGAAGAAGTAAAGTAAGAAAAGAAGATAGAATTTCAGTTTTAAGTAGTATGTTTTGAGAAGTAATAAGTATTTATAAAAGTGAAGAAGTAAAGTAAAAAAAAAAGATAGAAGTTCAGTTTTAAGTAGTATGTTTTGAGAAGTAATAAGTATTTATAAAAGTGAAGAAGTAAAGTAAAAAAAAAAGATAGAATTTCAGTTTTAAGAAGTATTTTTTTAGAAGTAATAAGTATTTAGAAGAGTGAAGAAGTAAAGTAAGAAAAGAAGATAGAATTTCAGTTTCAAAGAGTATGTTTTGAGAAGTAATAAGTATTTATAAAAGTGAAGAAGTAAAGTAAGAAAAGAAGATAGAATTTCAGTTTTAAGTAGTATGCTTTGAGAAGTAATAAGTATTTATAAAAGTGAAGAAGTTACGTAAGAAAAGAAGATAGAATTTCAGTTTTAAGGAGTATGCTTTGAGAAGTAATGAGTATTTAGAAAAGTGAAGAAGTAACGTAAGAAAAAAAAATAGAAGTTCAGTTTCAAAGAGTATGTTTTGAGAAGTAATAAGTATTTAGAAGAGTGAAGAAGTAAAGTAAGAAAAGAAAATAGAAGTTCAGTTTCAAAGAGTATGTTTTGAGAAGTAATAAGTATTTATAAAAGTGAAGAAGTAAAGTAAGAAAAGAAGATAGAAGTTCAGTTTTAAGGAGTAAGTTCTAATAAGTAATAAGTATTTAGAAAAGTGAAGAAGTAAAGTAAGAAAAGAAGATAGAATTTCAGTTTCAAAGAGTATGTTTTGAGAAGTAATAAGTATTTAGAAAAGTGAAGAAGTAAAGTAAGAAAAGAAGATAGAATTTCAGTTTTAAGTAGTATGTTTTTAGAAGTAATAAGTATTTATAAAAGTGAAGAAGTTACGTAAGAAAAGAAGATAGAATTTCAGTTTCAAAGAGTATGTTTTGAGAAGTTATAAGTATTTATAAAAGTGAAGAAGTAAAGTAAGAAAAGAAGATAGAATTTCAGTTTTAAGTAGTATGTTTTTAGAAGTAATAAGTATTTAGAAGAGTGAAGAAGTAAAGTAAGAAAAGAAGATAGAATTTCAGTTTCAAAGAGTAAGTTTTGAGAAGTTATAAGTATTTATAAAAGTGAAGAAGTAAAGTAAGAAAAGAAGATAGAATTTCAGTTTTAAGTAGTATGCTTTGAGAAGTAATAAGTATTTAGAAAAGTGAAGAAGTAAAGTAAGAAAAGAAGATAGAAGTTCAGTTTTAAGGAGTATGTTTTGAGAAGTAATAAGTATTTATAAAAGTGAAGAAGTAAAGTAAGAAAAGAAGATAGAAGTTCAGTTTTAAGGAGTAAGTTCTAATAAGTAATAAGTATTTAGAAAAGTGAAGAAGTAAAGTAAGAAAAGAAGATAGAATTTCAGTTTCAAAGAGTATGTTTTGAGAAGTAATAAGTATTTAGAAAAGTGAAGAAGTAAAGTAAGAAAAGAAGATAGAATTTCAGTTTTAAGTAGTATGTTTTTAGAAGTAATAAGTATTTAGAAGAGTGAAGAAGTAAAGTAAGAAAAGAAGATAGAATTTCAGTTTCAAAGAGTATGTTTTGAGAAGTTATAAGTATTTATAAAAGTGAAGAAGTAAAGTAAGAAAAGAAGATAGAATTTCAGTTTTAAGTAGTATGCTTTGAGAAGTAATAAGTATTTATAAAAGTGAAGAAGTTACGTAAGAAAAGAAGATAGAATTTCAGTTTTAAGGAGTATGCTTTGAGAAGTAATGAGTATTTAGAAAAGTGAAGAAGTAACGTAAGAAAAAAAGATAGAAGTTCAGTTTTAAGTAGTATGTTTTGAGAAGTAATAAGTATTTAGAAGAATGAAGAAGTAAAGTAAGAAAAGAAAATAGAATTTCAGTTTCAAAAAGTATGTTTTTAGAAGTAATAAGTATTTAGAAGATTAAGAAGTAAAGTAAAAAAAGAAGATAGAATTTCAGTTTCAAAGAGTATGTTTTGAGAAGTAATAAGTATTTATAAAAGTGAAGAAGTAAAGTAAGAAAAGAAGATAGAATTTCAGTTTCAAAGAGTATGTTTTGAGAAGTAATAAGTATTTATAAAAGTGAAGAAGTAAAGTAAGAAAAGAAGATAGAATTTCAGTTTTAAGTAGTATGTTTTGAGAAGTAATAAGTATTTATAAAAGTCAAGAAGTAACGTAAGAAAAAAAGATAGAAGTTCAGTTTTAAGTAGTATGTTTTGAGAAGTAATAAGTATTTATAAAAGTGAAGAAGTAAAGTAAAAAAAAAAGATAGAAGTTCAGTTTTAAGTAGTATGTTTTGAGAAGTAATAAGTATTTATAAAAGTCAAGAAGTAACGTAAGAAAAAAAAATAGAAGTTCAGTTTCAAAGAGTATGTTTTGAGAAGTTATAAGTATTTATAAAAGTGAAGAAGTAAAGTAAGAAAAGAAAATAGAATTTCAGTTTCAAAGAGTATGTTTTGAGAAGTAATAAGTATTTAGAAGAGTGAAGAAGTAAAGTAAGAAAAGAAAATAGAAGTTCAGTTTCAAAGAGTATGTTTTGAGAAGTAATAAGTATTTATAAAAGTGAAGAAGTAAAGTAAGAAAAGAAGATAGAAGTTCAGTTTCAAAGAGTAAGTTCTAAGAAGTAATAAGTATTTAGAAAAGTGAAGAAGTAAAGTAAGAAAAGAAGATAGAATTTCAGTTTTAAGTAGTATGTTTTGAGAAGTAATAAGTATTTAGAAAAGTGAAGAAGTAAAGTAAGAAAAGAAGATAGAATTTCAGTTTTAAGTAGTATGTTTTTAGAAGTAATAAGTATTTAGAAGAGTGAAGAAGTAAAGTAAGAAAAGAAGATAGAATTTCAGTTTCAAAGAGTATGTTTTGAGAAGTTATAAGTATTTATAAAAGTGAAGAAGTAAAGTAAGAAAAGAAGATAGAATTTCAGTTTTAAGTAGTATGCTTTGAGAAGTAATAAGTATTTAGAAAAGTGAAGAAGTAAAGTAAGAAAAGAAGATAGAAGTTCAGTTTTAAGGAGTATGCTTTGAGAAGTAATGAGTATTTAGAAAAGTGAAGAAGTAACGTAAGAAAAAAAGATAGAAGTTCAGTTTCAAAGAGTATGTTTTGAGAAGTAATAAGTATTTAGAAGAGTGAAGAAGTAAAGTAAGAAAAGAAAATAGAAGTTCAGTTTCAAAGAGTATGTTTTGAGAAGTAATAAGTATTTATAAAAGTGAAGAAGTAAAGTAAGAAAAGAAGATAGAAGTTCAGTTTTAAGGAGTAAGTTCTAAGAAGTAATAAGTATTTAGAAAAGTGAAGAAGTAAAGTAAGAAAAGAAGATAGAATTTCAGTTTCAAAGAGTATGTTTTGAGAAGTAATAAGTATTTTGAAAAGTGAAGAAGTAAAAAAGAAAAAAAGATAGAATTTCAGTTCTAAGCAGTATCTTTGAGAAGTAGTAAGTATTTTGAAAAGTGAAGAAGTAAAGTAAGAAAAGAAGATAGAAGTTCAGTTTCAAAGAGTATGTTTTGAGAAGTAATAAGTATTTATAAAAGTGAAGAAGTAACGTAAGAAAAAAAGATAGAAGTTCAGTTTTAAGTAGTATGTTTTGAGAAGTAATAAGTATTTATAAAAGTCAAGAAGTAACGTAAGAAAAAAAAATAGAAGTTCAGTTTCAAAGAGTATGTTTTGAGAAGTTATAAGTATTTATAAAAGTGAAGAAGTAAAGTAAGAAAAGAAAATAGAATTTCAGTTTCAAAGAGTATGTTTTGAGAAGTAATAAGTATTTAGAAGAGTGAAGAAGTAAAGTAAGAAAAGAAAATAGAATTTCAGTTTCAAAGAGTATGTTTTGAGAAGTAATAAGTATTTATAAAAGTGAAGAAGTAAAGTAAGAAAAGAAGATAGAAGTTCAGTTTTAAGGAGTAAGTTCTAAGAAGTAATAAGTATTTAGAAAAGTGAAGAAGTAAAGTAAGAAAAGAAGATAGAATTTCAGTTTCAAAGAGTATGTTTTGAGAAGTAATAAGTATTTAGAAAAGTGAAGAAGTAAAGTAAGAAAAGAAGATAGAATTTCAGTTTTAAGTAGTATGTTTTTAGAAGTAATAAGTATTTAGAAGAGTGAAGAAGTAAAGTAAGAAAAGAAGATAGAATTTCAGTTTCAAAGAGTATGTTTTGAGAAGTTATAAGTATTTATAAAAGTGAAGAAGTTACGTAAGAAAAGAAAATAGAAGTTCAGTTTCAAAGAGTATGTTTTGAGAAGTTATAAGTATTTATAAAAGTGAAGAAGTTACGTAAGAAAAGAAGATAGAATTTCAGTTTTAAGGAGTATGCTTTGAGAAGTAATGAGTATTTAGAAAAGTGAAGAAGTAAAGTAAGAAAAGAAGATAGAATTTCAGTTTCAAAGAGTATGTTTTGAGAAGTTATAAGTATTTATAAAAGTGAAGAAGTAAAGTAAGAAAAGAAGATAGAATTTCAGTTTTAAGTAGTATGTTTTGAGAAGTCATAAGTATTTAGAAAAGTGAAGAAGTAAAGTAAGAAAAGAAGATAGAATTTCAGTTTTAAGTAGTATGTTTGAGAAGTAATAAGTATTTATAAAAGTGAAGAAGTAAAGTAAAAAAAAAAGATAGAAGTTCAGTTTTAAGTAGTATTTTTTGAGAAGTAATAAGTATTTAGAAAAGTGAAGAAGTAAAGTAAGAAAAAAAAATAGAAGTTCAGTTTTAAGTAGTATGCTTTGAGAAGTAATAAGTATTTATAAAAGTGAAGAAGTAACGTAAGAAAAGAAGATAGAATTTCAGTTTTAAGTAGTATGCTTCTTGAAGTAATAAGTATTTATAAAAGTGAAGAAGTTACGTAAGAAAAGAAGATAGAATTTCAGTTTTAAGGAGTATGCTTTGAGAAGTAATGAGTATTTAGAAAAGTGAAGAAGTAACGTAAGAAAAAAAGATAGAATTTCAGTTTTAAGAAGTATTTTTTTAGAAGTAATAAGTATTTAGAAGAGTGAAGAAGTAAAGTAAGAAAAGAAGATAGAATTTCAGTTTCAAAGAGTATGTTTTGAGAAGTTATAAGTATTTAGAAGATTAAGAAGTAAAGTAAAAAAAGAAGATAGAATTTCAGTTTCAAAGAGTATGTTTTGAGAAGTTATAAGTATTTATAAAAGTGAAGAAGTAAAGTAAGAAAAGAAGATAGAATTTCAGTTTTAAGTAGTATGTTTTTAGAAGTAATAAGTATTTAGAAAAGTGAAGAAGTAAAGTAAGAAAAGAAGATAGAATTTCAGTTTCAAAGAGTATGTTTTGAGAAGTAATAAATATTTAGAAAAGTGAAGAAGTAAAGTAAGAAAAGAAAATAGAAGTTCAGTTTTAAGTAGTATGTTTTGAGAAGTAATAAGTATTTAGAAGAGTGAAGAAGTAAAGTAAGAAAAAAAGATAGAAGTTCAGTTTTAAGTAGTATGTTTTGAGAAGTAATAAGTATTTATAAAAGTGAAGAAGTAACGTAAGAAAAAAAGATAGAAGTTCAGTTTTAAGTAGTATGTTTTGAGAAGTAATAAGTATTTATAAAAGTCAAGAAGTAACGTAAGAAAATAAAATAGAAGTTCAGTTTCAAAGAGAATGTTTTGAGAAGTTATAAGTATTTATAAAAGTGAAGAAGTAAAGTAAGAAAAGAAAATAGAATTTCAGTTTCAAAGAGTATGTTTTGAGAAGTAATAAGTATTTAGAAGAGTGAAGAAGTAAAGTAAGAAAAGAAAATAGAAGTTCAGTTTCAAAGAGTATGTTTTGAGAAGTAATAAGTATTTATAAAAGTGAAGAAGTAAAGTAAGAAAAGAAGATAGAAGTTCAGTTTTAAGGAGTAAGTTCTAAGAAGTAATAAGTATTTAGAAAAGTGAAGAAGTAAAGTAAGAAAAGAAGATAGAAGTTCAGTTTTAAGTAGTATGTTTTGAGAAGTTATAAGTATTTATAAAAGTGAAGAAGTAAAGTAAGAAAAGAAGATAGAATTTCAGTTTTAAGGAGTATGCTTTTAGAAATAATAAGTATTTAAAAAAGTGAAGAAGTAAAGTAAAAAAAAAAGATAGAATTTCAGTTTTAAGGAGTATGTTTTTAGAAGTAATAAGTATTTATAAAAGTGAAGAAGTAACGTAAGAAAAGAAGATAGAATTTCAGTTTTAAGTAGTATGTTTTGAGAAGTAATAAGTATTTAGAAGAGTGAAGAAGTAAAGTAAGAAAAGAAGATAGAATTTCAGTTTCAAAGAGTATGTTTTTAGAAGTAATAAGTATTTAGAAGAGTGAAGAAGTAAAGTAAGAAAAGAAGATAGAAGTTCAGTTTTAAGTAGTATGTTTTGAGAAGTAATAATTATTTAGAAAAGTGAAGAAGTAAAGTAAGAAAAGAAGATAGAATTTCAGTTTCAAAGAGTATGTTTTGAGAAGTAATAAGTATTTTTAAAAGTGAATAAGTAAAGTAAGAAAAGAAAATAGAATTTCAGTTTCAAAGAGTATGTTTTTAGAAGTAATAAGTATTTAGAAAAGTGAAGAAGTAAAGTAAGAAAATAAGATAGAATTTCAGTTTTAAGTAGTATGTTTTGAGAAGTAATAAGTATTTAGAAGAATGAAGAAGTAAAGTAAGAAAAAAAGATAGAGATTCTTTTAAGGAGTATTTTTTTAGAAGTAATAAGTATTTAGAAGAGTGAAGAAGTAAAGTAAGAAAAGAAAATAGAATTTCAGTTTTAAAGAGTATGTTTTGAGAAGTAATAAGTATTCATAAAAGTGAAGAAGTAAAGTAAGAAAAGAAGATAGAAGTTCAGTTTTAAGTAGTATGCTTTGAGAAGTAATAAGTATTTATAAAAGTGAAGAAGTTACGTAAGAAAAGAAGATAGAATTTCAGTTTCAAAGAGTATTTTTTTAGAAGTAATAAGTATTTAGAAAAGTGAAGAAGTAAAGTAAAAAAAGAAGATAGAAGTTCAGTTTCAAAGAGTATTTTTTTAGAAGTAATAAGTATTTAGAAAAGTGAAGAAGTAAAGTAAAAAAAGAAAATAGAATTTCAGTTTTAAAGAGTATGTTTTGAGAAGTAATAAGTATTTATAAAAGTGAAGAAGTAAAGTAAGAAAAGAAGATAGAATTTCAGTTTTAAGTAGTATGTTTTTAGAAGTAATAAGTATTTAGAAGAGTGAAGAAGTAAAGTAAGAAAAGAAGATAGAATTTCAGTTTCAAAGAGTATGTTTTGAGAAGTAATAAATATTTAGAAAAGTGAAGAAGTAAAGTAAGAAAAGAAAATAGAAGTTCAGTTTTAAGTAGTATGTTTTGAGAAGTAATAAGTATTTAGAAGAGTGAAGAAGTAAAGTAAGAAAAAAAGATAGAAGTTCAGTTTTAAGTAGTATGTTTTGAGAAGTAATAAGTATTTATAAAAGTGAAGAAGTAACGTAAGAAAAAAAGATAGAAGTTCAGTTTTAAGTAGTATGTTTTGAGAAGTAATAAGTATTTATAAAAGTCAAGAAGTAACGTAAGAAAATAAAATAGAAGTTCAGTTTCAAAGAGAATGTTTTGAGAAGTTATAAGTATTTATAAAAGTGAAGAAGTAAAGTAAGAAAAGAAAATAGAATTTCAGTTTCAAAGAGTATGTTTTGAGAAGTAATAAGTATTTAGAAGAGTGAAGAAGTAAAGTAAGAAAAGAAAATAGAAGTTCAGTTTCAAAGAGTATGTTTTGAGAAGTAATAAGTATTTATAAAAGTGAAGAAGTAAAGTAAGAAAAGAAGATAGAAGTTCAGTTTTAAGGAGTAAGTTCTAAGAAGTAATAAGTATTTAGAAAAGTGAAGAAGTAAAGTAAGAAAAAAAGATAGAAGTTCAGTTTTAAGTAGTATGCTTTGAGAAGTCATAAGTATTTAGAAAAGTGAAGAAGTAAAGTAAGAAAAGAAGATAGAATTTCAGTTTCAAAGAGTATGTTTTGAGAAGTAATAAGTATTTATAAAAGTGAAGAAGTAAAGTAAAAAAAGAAGATAGAATTTCAGTTTTAAGTAGTATGTTTTTAGAAGTAATAAGTATTTAGAAAAGTGAAGAAGTAAAGTAAGAAAAGAAGATAGAATTTCAGTTTTAAGTAGTATGTTTTGAGAAGTAATAAGTATTTATAAAAGTGAAGAAGTAAAGTTAAAAAAAAAGATAGAAGTTCAGTTTTAAGTAGTATGTTTTGAGAAGTAATAAGTATTTATAAAAGTGAAGAAGTAAAGTAAGAAAAGAAGATAGAAGTTCAGTTTTAAGTAGTATGTTTTGAGAAGTAATAAGTATTTATAAAAGTGAAGAAGTAAAGTAAGAAAAGAAGATATTATTTCAGTTTTAAGTAGTATGTTTTGAGAAGTAATAAGTATTTATAAAAGTGAAGAAGTAAAGTAAGAAAAGAAAATAGAATTTCAGTTTCAAAGAGTATGTTTTGAGAAGTAATAAGTATTTAGAAGGATGAAGAAGTGAAGTAAGAAAAGAAAATAGAATTTCAGTTTCAAAGAGTATGTTTTTAGAAGTAATAATTATTTAGAAGAGTGAAGAAGTAAAGTAAGAAAAGAAGATAGAAGTTCAGTTTCAAAGAGTAAGTTTTGAGAAGTTATAAGTATTTAGAAAAGTGAAGAAGTAAAGTAAGAAAAGAAGATAGAATTTCAGTTTCAAAGAGTATTTTTTTAGAAGTATTAAGTATTTAGAAAAGTGAAGAAGTAAAGTAAAAAAAGAAGATAGAAGTTCAGTTTTAAGGAGTATGCTTTGAGAAGTAATAAGTATTTAGAAGAGTGAAGAAG
Source organism: Loxodes magnus (assembly GCA_946699065.1). Taxonomy (NCBI): domain Eukaryota; phylum Ciliophora; class Karyorelictea; order Loxodida; family Loxodidae; genus Loxodes; species Loxodes magnus. Next base: position 169,190 of record CAMPDV010000445.1, read on the forward strand.
TAAAGTAAGAAAAGAAGATAGAATTTCAGTTTCAAAGAGTATGTTTTGAGAAGTTATAAGTATTTATAAAAGTGAAGAAGTAAAGTAAGAAAAGAAGATAGAATTTCAGTTTTAAGTAGTATGCTTTGAGAAGTAATAAGTATTTATAAAAGTGAAGAAGTTACGTAAGAAAAGAAGATAGAATTTCAGTTTTAAGGAGTATGCTTTGAGAAGTAATGAGTATTTAGAAAAGTGAAGAAGTAACGTAAGAAAAAAAGATAGAATTTCAGTTTTAAGAAGTATTTTTTTAGAAGTAATAAGTATTTAGAAGAGTGAAGAAGTAAAGTAAGAAAAGAAGATAGAATTTCAGTTTCAAAGAGTATGTTTTGAGAAGTAATAAGTATTTATAAAAGTGAAGAAGTAAAGTAAGAAAAGAAGATAGAAGTTCAGTTTTAAGTAGTATGTTTTGAGAAGTAATAAGTATTTAGAAGAGTGAAGAAGTAAAGTAAGAAAAAAAGATAGAAGTTCAGTTTTAAGTAGTATGCTTTGAGAAGTCATAAGTATTTAGAAAAGTGAAGAAGTAAAGTAAGAAAAGAAGATAGAAGTTCAGTTTCAAAGAGTATGTTTTGAGAAGTAATAAGTATTTATAAAAGTGAAGAAGTAACGTAAGAAAAAAAAATAGAAGTTCAGTTTCAAAGAGTATGTTTTGAGAAGTTATAAGTATTTATAAAAGTGAAGAAGTAAAGTAAGAAAAGAAAATAGAATTTCAGTTTTAAGTAGTATGTTTTTAGAAGTAATAAGTATTTAGAAGAGTGAAGAAGTAAAGTAAGAAAAGAAAATAGAAGTTCAGTTTCAAAGAGTATGTTTTGAGAAGTAATAAGTATTTATAAAAGTGAAGAAGTAAAGTAAGAAAAGAAGATAGAATTTCAGTTTCAAAGAGTATGTTTTGAGAAGTAATAAGTATTTAGAAAAGTGAAGAAGTAAAGTAAGAAAAGAAGATAGAATTTCAGTTTTAAGTAGTATGTTTTTAGAAGTAATAAGTATTTAGAAAAGTGAAGAAGTAAAGTAAGAAAAGAAGATAGAAGTTCAGTTTTAAGGAGTATGCTTTGAGAAGTAATGAGTATTTAGAAAAGTGAAGAAGTAACGTAAGAAAAAAAGATAGAATTTCAGTTTCAAAGAGTATTTTTTTAGAAGTAATAAGTATTTAGAAAAGTGAAGAAGTAAAGTAAAAAAAGAAGATAGAAGTTCAGTTTCAAAGAGTATTTTTTTAGAAGTAATAAGTATTTAGAAAAGTGAAGAAGTAAAGTAAAAAAAGAAGATAGAAGTTCAGTTTTAAGGAGTATGCTTTGAGAAGTAATGAGTATTTAGAAAAGTGAAGAAGTAACGTAAGAAAAAAAGATAGAATTTCAGTTTTAAGAAGTATTTTTTTAGAAGTAATAAGTATTTAGAAGAGTGAAGAAGTAAAGTAAGAAAAGAAGATAGAATTTCAGTTTCAAAGAGTATGTTTTGAGAAGTAATAAATATTTAGAAAAGTGAAGAAGTAAAGTAAGAAAAGAAAATAGAAGTTCAGTTTTAAGTAGTATGTTTTGAGAAGTAATAAGTATTTAGAAGAGTGAAGAAGTAAAGTAAGAAAAAAAGATAGAAGTTCAGTTTTAAGTAGTATGTTTTGAGAAGTAATAAGTATTTATAAAAGTGAAGAAGTAAAGTAAGAAAAGAAGATAGAAGTTCAGTTTTAAGTAGTATGTTTTGAGAAGTAATAAGTATTTATAAAAGTGAAGAAGTAACGTAAGAAAAAAAGATAGAAGTTCAGTTTTAAGTAGTATGTTTTGAGAAGTAATAAGTATTTATAAAAGTGAAGAAGTAAAGTAAGAAAAAAAAATAGAAGTTCAGTTTCAAAGAGTATGTTTTGAGAAGTTATAAGTATTTATAAAAGTGAAGAAGTAAAGTAAGAAAAGAAAATAGAATTTCAGTTTCAAAGAGTATGTTTTGAGAAGTAATAAGTATTTAGAAGAGTGAAGAAGTAAAGTAAGAAAAGAAAATAGAAGTTCAGTTTCAAAGAGTATGTTTTTAGAAGTAATAAGTATTTAGAAAAGTGAAGAAGTAAAGTAAGAAAAGAAGATAGAAGTTCAGTTTTAAGGAGTATGCTTTGAGAAGTAATGAGTATTTAGAAAAGTGAAGAAGTAACGTAAGAAAAAAAGATAGAATTTCAGTTTTAAGAAGTATTTTTTTAGAAGTAATAAGTATTTAGAAGAGTGAAGAAGTAAAGTAAGAAAAGAAGATAGAATTTCAGTTTCAAAGAGTATGTTTTGAGAAGTAATAAATATTTAGAAAAGTGAAGAAGTAAAGTAAGAAAAGAAAATAGAAGTTCAGTTTTAAGTAGTATGCTTCTTGAAGTAATAAGTATTTAGAAGAGTGAAGAAGTAAAGTAAGAAAAGAAGATAGAATTTCAGTTTTAAGTAGTATGTTTTGAGAAGTAATAAGTATTTAGAAAAGTGAAGAAGTAAAGTAAGAAAAGAAGATAGAATTTCAGTTTTAAGTAGTATGTTTTTAGAAGTAATAAGTATTTATAAAAGTGAAGAAGTAAAGTAAGAAAAGAAGATAGAATTTCAGTTTTAAGTAGTATGCATAGAGAAGTCATAAGTATTTAGAAGAGTGAAGAAGTAAAGTAAGAAAAGAAAATAGAATTTCAGTTTCAAAGAGTATGTTTTGAGAAGTAATAAGTATTTAGAAAAGTGAAGAAGTAAAGTAAGAAAAGAAGATAGAATTTCAGTTTCAAAGAGTATGTTTTGAGAAGTAATAAGTATTTAGAAGAGTGAAGAAGTAAAGTAAGAAAAGAAGATAGAATTTCAGTTTCAAAGAGTATGTTTTGAGAAGTTATAAGTATTTATAAAAGTGAAGAAGTAAAGTAAGAAAAGAAGATAGAATTTCAGTTTTAAGTAGTATGCTTTGAGAAGTAATAAGTATTTATAAAAGTGAAGAAGTTACGTAAGAAAAGAAGATAGAATTTCAGTTTTAAGGAGTATGCTTTGAGAAGTAATGAGTATTTAGAAAAGTGAAGAAGTAACGTAAGAAAAAAAGATAGAATTTCAGTTTTAAGAAGTATTTTTTTAGAAGTAATAAGTATTTAGAAGAGTGAAGAAGTAAAGTAAGAAAAGAAGATAGAATTTCAGTTTCAAAGAGTATGTTTTGAGAAGTAATAAGTATTTATAAAAGTGAAGAAGTAAAGTAAGAAAAGAAGATAGAAGTTCAGTTTTAAGTAGTATGTTTTGAGAAGTAATAAGTATTTAGAAGAGTGAAGAAGTAAAGTAAGAAAAAAAGATAGAAGTTCAGTTTTAAGTAGTATGCTTTGAGAAGTCATAAGTATTTAGAAAAGTGAAGAAGTAAAGTAAGAAAAGAAGATAGAAGTTCAGTTTCAAAGAGTATGTTTTGAGAAGTAATAAGTATTTATAAAAGTGAAGAAGTAACGTAAGAAAAAAAAATAGAAGTTCAGTTTCAAAGAGTATGTTTTGAGAAGTTATAAGTATTTATAAAAGTGAAGAAGTAAAGTAAGAAAAGAAAATAGAATTTCAGTTTCAAAGAGTATGCTTCTTGAAGTAATAAGTATTTAGAAGAGTGAAGAAGTAAAGTAAGAAAAGAAAATAGAAGTTCAGTTTCAAAGAGTATGTTTTGAGAAGTAATAAGTATTTATAAAAGTGAAGAAGTAAAGTAAGAAAAGAAGATAGAATTTCAGTTTCAAAGAGTATGTTTTGAGAAGTAATAAGTATTTAGAAGAGTGAATAAGTAAAGTAAGAAAAGAAGATAGAATTTCAGTTTTAAGTAGTATGTTTTTAGAAGTAATAAGTATTTAGAAAAGTGAAGAAGTAAAGTAAGAAAAGAAGATAGAAGTTCAGTTTTAAGGAGTATGCTTTGAGAAGTAATGAGTATTTAGAAAAGTGAAGAAGTAACGTAAGAAAAAAAGATAGAATTTCAGTTTCAAAGAGTATTTTTTTAGAAGTAATAAGTATTTAGAAAAGTGAAGAAGTAAAGTAAAAAAAGAAGATAGAAGTTCAGTTTCAAAGAGTATTTTTTTAGAAGTAATAAGTATTTAGAAAAGTGAAGAAGTAAAGTAAAAAAAGAAGATAGAAGTTCAGTTTTAAGGAGTATGCTTTGAGAAGTAATGAGTATTTAGAAAAGTGAAGAAGTAACGTAAGAAAAAAAGATAGAATTTCAGTTTTAAGAAGTATTTTTTTAGAAGTAATAAGTATTTAGAAGAGTGAAGAAGTAAAGTAAGAAAAGAAGATAGAATTTCAGTTTCAAAGAGTATGTTTTGAGAAGTAATAAATATTTAGAAAAGTGAAGAAGTAAAGTAAGAAAAGAAGATAGAATTTCAGTTTTAAGTAGTATGCTTTGAGAAGTAATAAGTATTTATAAAAGTGAAGAAGTAACGTAAGAAAAGAAGATAGAATTTCAGTTTTAAGTAGTATGCTTCTTGAAGTAATAAGTATTTAGAAGAGTGAAGAAGTAAAGTAAGAAAAGAAGATAGAATTTCAGTTTTAAGTAGTATGTTTTGAGAAGTAATAAGTATTTAGAAAAGTGAAGAAGTAAAGTAAGAAAAGAAGATAGAATTTCAGTTTTAAGTAGTATGTTTTTAGAAGTAATAAGTATTTATAAAAGTGAAGAAGTAAAGTAAGAAAAGAAGATAGAATTTCAGTTTTAAGTAGTATGCATAGAGAAGTCATAAGTATTTAGAAGAGTGAAGAAGTAAAGTAAGAAAAGAAAATAGAATTTCAGTTTTAAGGAGTATGCTTTGAGAAGTAATGAGTATTTAGAAAAGTGAAGAAGTAACGTAAGAAAAAAAGATAGAATTTCAGTTTTAAGAAGTATTTTTTTAGAAGTAATAAGTATTTAGAAGAGTGAAGAAGTAAAGTAAGAAAAGAAGATAGAATTTCAGTTTCAAAGAGTATGTTTTGAGAAGTAATAAGTATTTAGAAGAGTGAAGAAGTAAAGTAAGAAAAGAAAATAGAATTTCAGTTTCAAAGAGTATGTTTTGAGAAGTAATAAGTATTTAGAAGAGTGAAGAAGTAAAGTAAGAAAAGAAAATAGAAGTTCAGTTTCAAAGAGTATGTTTTGAGAAGTAATAAGTATTTATAAAAGTGAAGAAGTAAAGTAAGAAAAGAAGATAGAAGTTCAGTTTTAAGGAGTAAGTTCTAAGAAGTAATAAGTATTTAGAAAAGTGAAGAAGTAAAGTAAAAAAAAAAGATAGAAGTTCAGTTTTAAGTAGTATTTTTTGAGAAGTAATAAGTATTTAGAAAAGTGAAGAAGTAAAGTAAGAAAAAAAAATAGAAGTTCAGTTTTAAGTAGTATGCTTTGAGAAGTAATAAGTATTTATAAAAGTGAAGAAGTAACGTAAGAAAAGAAGATAGAATTTCAGTTTTAAGTAGTATGCTTCTTGAAGTAATAAGTATTTAGAAGAGTGAAGAAGTAAAGTAAGAAAAGAAGATAGAATTTCAGTTTTAAGTAGTATGTTTTTAGAAGTAATAAGTATTTATAAAAGTGAAGAAGTAAAGTAAGAAAAGAAGATAGAATTTCAGTTTTAAGTAGTATGTTTTGAGAAGTAATAAGTATTTAAAAAAGTGAAGAAGTAAAGTAAGAAAAAAAGATAGAATTTCAGTTTTTAAGGAGTATGCTTTGAGAAGTATTAAGTATTTGGAAAGTGAAGAAGTAAAGTAAGAAAAGAAGATAGAATTTCAGTTTTAAGTAGTATGCTTTGAGAAGTAATAAGTATTTAGAAAAGTGAAGAAGTAAAGTAAGAAAAGAAGATAGAATTTCAGTTTCAAAGAGTATGTTTTGAGAAGTAATAAGTATTTAGAAGAGTGAATAAGTAAAGTAAGAAAAGAAGATAGAATTTCAGTTTTAAGTAGTATGTTTTTAGAAGTAATAAGTATTTAGAAAAGTGAAGAAGTAAAGTAAGAAAAGAAAATAGAATTTCAGTTTTAAGGAGTATGCTTTGAGAAGTAATGAGTATTTAGAAAAGTGAAGAAGTAACGTAAGAAAAAAAGATAGAATTTCAGTTTCAAAGAGTATTTTTTTAGAAGTAATAAGTATTTAGAAAAGTGAAGAAGTAAAGTAAAAAAAGAAGATAGAAGTTCAGTTTCAAAGAGTATGCTTCTTGAAGTAATAAGTATTTAGAAGAGTGAAGAAGTAAAGTAAGAAAAGAAAATAGAAGTTCAGTTTCAAAGAGTATGTTTTGAGAAGTAATAAGTATTTATAAAAGTGAAGAAGTAAAGTAAGAAAAGAAGATAGAATTTCAGTTTCAAAGAGTATGTTTTGAGAAGTAATAAGTATTTAGAAGAGTGAATAAGTAAAGTAAGAAAAGAAGATAGAATTTCAGTTTTAAGTAGTATGTTTTTAGAAGTAATAAGTATTTAGAAAAGTGAAGAAGTAAAGTAAGAAAATAAGATAGAATTTCAGTTTTAAGTAGTATGTTTTGAGAAGTAATAAGTATTTAGAAGAATGAAGAAGTAAAGTAAGAAAAAAAGATAGAGATTCTTTTAAGGAGTATTTTTTTAGAAGTAATAAGTATTTAGAAGAGTGAAGAAGTAAAGTAAGAAAAGAAGATAGAATTTCAGTTTCAAAGAGTATGTTTTGAGAAGTAATAAGTATTTAGAAAAGTGAAGAAGTAAAGTAAGAAAAGAAGATAGAATTTCAGTTTTAAGTAGTATGTTTTTAGAAGTAATAAGTATTTAGAAAAGTGAAGAAGTAAAGTAAAAAAAGAAGATAGAAGTTCAGTTTCAAAGAGTATTTTTTTAGAAGTAATAAGTATTTAGAAAAGTGAAGAAGTAAAGTAAAAAAAGAAGATAGAAGTTCAGTTTTAAGGAGTATGCTTTGAGAAGTAATGAGTATTTAGAAAAGTGAAGAAGTAACGTAAGAAAAAAAGATAGAATTTCAGTTTTAAGAAGTATTTTTTTAGAAGTAATAAGTATTTAGAAGAGTGAAGAAGTAAAGTAAGAAAAGAAGATAGAATTTCAGTTTCAAAGAGTATGTTTTGAGAAGTAATAAGTATTTAGAAGAGTGAAGAAGTAAAGTAAGAAAAGAAAATAGAATTTCAGTTTCAAAGAGTATGTTTTGAGAAGTAATAAGTATTTAGAAGAGTGAAGAAGTAAAGTAAGAAAAGAAAATAGAAGTTCAGTTTCAAAGAGTATGTTTTGAGAAGTAATAAGTATTTATAAAAGTGAAGAAGTAAAGTAAGAAAAGAAGATAGAAGTTCAGTTTTAAGGAGTAAGTTCTAAGAAGTAATAAGTATTTAGAAAAGTGAAGAAGTAAAGTAAAAAAAAAAGATAGAAGTTCAGTTTTAAGTAGTATTTTTTGAGAAGTAATAAGTATTTAGAAAAGTGAAGAAGTAAAGTAAGAAAAAAAAATAGAAGTTCAGTTTTAAGTAGTATGCTTTGAGAAGTAATAAGTATTTATAAAAGTGAAGAAGTAACGTAAGAAAAGAAGATAGAATTTCAGTTTTAAGTAGTATGCTTCTTGAAGTAATAAGTATTTAGAAGAGTGAAGAAGTAAAGTAAGAAAAGAAGATAGAATTTCAGTTTTAAGTAGTATGTTTTGAGAAGTAATAAGTATTTAGAAAAGTGAAGAAGTAAAGTAAGAAAAGAAGATAGAATTTCAGTTTTAAGTAGTATGTTTTTAGAAGTAATAAGTATTTATAAAAGTGAAGAAGTAAAGTAAGAAAAGAAGATAGAATTTCAGTTTTAAGTAGTATGCATAGAGAAGTCATAAGTATTTAGAAGAGTGAAGAAGTAAAGTAAGAAAAGAAAATAGAATTTCAGTTTCAAAGAGTATGTTTTGAGAAGTAATAAGTATTTAGAAAAGTGAAGAAGTAAAGTAAGAAAAGAAGATAGAATTTCAGTTTCAAAGAGTATGTTTTGAGAAGTAATAAGTATTTAGAAGAGTGAATAAGTAAAGTAAGAAAAGAAGATAGAATTTCAGTTTTAAGTAGTATGTTTTTAGAAGTAATAAGTATTTAGAAAAGTGAAGAAGTAAAGTAAGAAAAGAAAATAGAATTTCAGTTTTAAGGAGTATGCTTTGAGAAGTAATGAGTATTTAGAAAAGTGAAGAAGTAACGTAAGAAAAAAAGATAGAATTTCAGTTTCAAAGAGTATTTTTTTAGAAGTAATAAGTATTTAGAAAAGTGAAGAAGTAAAGTAAAAAAAGAAGATAGAAGTTCAGTTTCAAAGAGTATGCTTCTTGAAGTAATAAGTATTTAGAAGAGTGAAGAAGTAACGTAAGAAAAAAAGATAGAATTTCAGTTTCAAAGAGTATTTTTTTAGAAGTAATAAGTATTTAGAAAAGTGAAGAAGTAAAGTAAGAAAAGAAGATAGAATTTCAGTTTCAAAGAGTATGTTTTGAGAAGTAATAAGTATTTAGAAGAGTGAATAAGTAAAGTAAGAAAAGAAGATAGAATTTCAGTTTTAAGTAGTATGTTTTTAGAAGTAATAAGTATTTAGAAAAGTGAAGAAGTAAAGTAAGAAAATAAGATAGAATTTCAGTTTTAAGTAGTATGTTTTGAGAAGTAATAAGTATTTAGAAGAATGAAGAAGTAAAGTAAGAAAAAAAGATAGAGATTCTTTTAAGGAGTATTTTTTTAGAAGTAATAAGTATTTAGAAGAGTGAAGAAGTAAAGTAAGAAAAAAAGATAGAAGTTCAGTTTTAAGTAGTATGTTTTGAGAAGTAATAAGTATTTATAAAAGTGAAGAAGTAAAGTAAGAAAAGAAGATAGAAGTTCAGTTTCAAAGAGTATGTTTTTAGAAGTAATAAGTATTTAGAAGAGTGAAGAAGTAAAGTAAGAAAAGAAGATAGAATTTCAGTTTTAAGTAGTATGTTTTGAGAAGTAATAAGTATTTATAAAAGTGAAGAATTAACGTAAGAAAAGAAGATAGAATTTCCGTTTTAAGGAGTAGTTTTTTAGAAGTAATAAGTGATTATAAAAGTGAAGAAATAACGTAAGAAAAAAAGATAGAATTTCAGTTTCAAAGAGTATGTTTTGAGAAGTAATAAGTATTTAGAAAAGTGAAGAAGTGAAGTAAGAAAAGAAGACTGAAGTTCAGTTTCAAAGAGTATGTTTTGAGAAGTAATAAGTATTTAGAAAAGTGAAGAAGTAAAGTAAGAAAAGAAGATAGAATTTCAGTTTTAAGGAGTATGCTTTGAGAAGTCATAAGTATTTAGAAAAGTGAAGAAGTAAAGTAAGAAAAGAAGATAGAATTTCAGTTTCAAAGAGTATGCTTTGAGAAGTAATGAGTATTTAGAAAAGTGAAGAAGTAACGTAAGAAAAAAAGATAGAAGTTCAGTTTTAAGTAGTATGTTTTGAGAAGTAATAAGTATTTATAAAAGTCAAGAAGTAACGTAAGAAAATAAAATAGAAGTTCAGTTTCAAAGAGAATGTTTTGAGAAGTTATAAGTATTTATAAAAGTGAAGAAGTAAAGTAAGAAAAGAAAATAGAATTTCAGTTTCAAAGAGTATGTTTTGAGAAGTAATAAGTATTTAGAAGAGTGAAGAAGTAAAGTAAGAAAAGAAAATAGAAGTTCAGTTTCAAAGAGTATACTTTGAGAAGTAATAAGTATTTATAAAAGTGAAGAAGTAAAGTAAGAAAAGAAGATAGAATTTCAGTTTTAAGTAGTATGTTTTGAGAAGTAATAAGTATTTAGAAGAATGAAGAAGTAAAGTAAGAAAAGAAAATAGAAGTTCAGTTTTAAGTAGTATGTTTTGAGAAGTAATAAGTATTTAGAAGAGTGAAGAAGTAAAGTAAGAAAAGAAAATAGAATTTCAGTTTCAAAGAGTATGTTTTTAGAAGTAATAAGTATTTAGAAAAATGAAGAAGTAAAGTAAGAAAAGAAGATAGAAGTTCAGTTTTAAGTAGTATGTTTTGAGAAGTAATAATTATTTAGAAAAGTGAAGAAGTAAAGTAAGAAAAGAAGATAGAAGTTCAGTTTTAAGTAGTATGTTTTGAGAAGTAATAAGTATTAAGAAAAGTGAAGAAGTAAAGTAAGAAAAGAAGATAGAATTTCAGTTTTAAGTAGTATGTTTTGAGAAGTAATAAGTATTTAGAAGAGTGAAGAAGTAAAGTAAGAAAAGAAAATAGAATTTCAGTTTCAAAGAGTATGTTTTGAGAAGTTATAAGTATTTAGAAAAGTGAAGAAGTAAAGTAAGAAAAGAAGATAGAATTTCAGTTTCAAAGAGTATTTTTTTAGAAGTAATAAGTATTTAGAAAAGTGAAGAAGTAAAGTAAAAAAAGAAGATAGAAGTTCAGTTTTAAGGAGTATGCTTTGAGAAGTAATGAGTATTTAGAAAAGTGAAGAAGTAACGTAAGAAAAAAAGATAGAAGTTCAGTTTTAAGTAGTATGTTTTGAGAAGTAATAAGTATTTATAAAAGTCAAGAAGTAACGTAAGAAAATAAAATAGAAGTTCAGTTTCAAAGAGAATGTTTTGAGAAGTTATAAGTATTTATAAAAGTGAAGAAGTAAAGTAAGAAAAGAAAATAGAATTTCAGTTTCAAAGAGTATGTTTTGAGAAGTAATAAGTATTTATAAAAGTGAAGAAGTAAAGTAAGAAAATAAGATAGAATTTAAGTTTTAAGGAGTATACTTTGAGAAGTAATAAGTATTTATAAAAGTGAAGAAGTAAAGTAAGAAAAGAAGATAGAATTTCAGTTTTAAGTAGTATGTTTTGAGAAGTAATAAGTATTTAGAAGAATGAAGAAGTAAAGTAAGAAAAGAAAATAGAATTTCAGTTTCAAAGAGTATGTTTTTAGAAGTAATAAGTATTTAGAAAAATGAAGAAGTAAAGTAAGAAAAGAAGATAGAAGTTCAGTTTTAAGTAGTATGTTTTGAGAAGTAATAATTATTTAGAAAAGTGAAGAAGTAAAGTAAGAAAAGAAGATAGAAGTTCAGTTTTAAGTAGTATGTTTTGAGAAGTAATAAGTATTAAGAAAAGTGAAGAAGTAAAGTAAGAAAAGAAGATAGAATTTCAGTTTTAAGTAGTATGTTTTGAGAAGTAATAAGTATTTAGAAGAGTGAAGAAGTAAAGTAAGAAAAGAAAATAGAATTTCAGTTTCAAAGAGTATGTTTTGAGAAGTTATAAGTATTTAGAAAAGTGAAGAAGTAAAGTAAGAAAAGAAGATAGAATTTCAGTTTCAAAGAGTATTTTTTTAGAAGTAATAAGTATTTAGAAAAGTGAAGAAGTAAAGTAAAAAAAGAAGATAGAAGTTCAGTTTTAAGGAGTATGCTTTGAGAAGTAATGAGTATTTAGAAAAGTGAAGAAGTAACGTAAGAAAAAAAGATAGAATTTCAGTTTCAAAGAGTATTTTTTTAGAAGTAATAAGTATTTAGAAGAGTGAAGAAGTAAAGTAAGAAAAGAAGATAGAATTTCAGTTTTAAGTAGTATGTTTTGAGAAGTAATAAGTATTTATAAAAGTGAAGAAGTAAAGTTAAAAAAAAAGATAGAAGTTCAGTTTTAAGTAGTATGTTTTGAGAAGTAATAAGTATTTATAAAAGTGAAGAAGTAAAGTAAGAAAAGAAGATAGAAGTTCAGTTTTAAGTAGTATGTTTTGAGAAGTAATAAGTATTTATAAAAGTGAAGAAGTAAAGTAAGAAAAGAAGATAGAATTTCAGTTTTAAGTAGTATGTTTTGAGAAGTAATAAGTATTTAGAAGAGTGAAGAAGTAAAGTAAGAAAAGAAGATAGAATTTCAGTTTCAAAGAGTATGTTTTGAGAAGTAATAAGTATTTAGAAGGATGAAGAAGTAAAGTAAGAAAAGAAAATAGAATTTCAGTTTCAAAGAGTATGTTTTGAGAAGTAATAAGTATTTAGAAAAGTGAAGAAGTAAAGTAAGAAAAGAAGATAGAATTTCAGTTTTAAGTAGTATGTTTTTAGAAGTAATAAGTATTTATAAAAGTGAAGAAGTAAAGTAAAAAAAGAAGATAGAAGTTCAGTTTTAAGGAGTATGCTTTGAGAAGTAATGAGTATTTAGAAAAGTGAAGAAGTAACGTAAGAAAAAAAGATAGAATTTCAGTTTTAAGAAGTATTTTTTTAGAAGTAATAAGTATTTAGAAGAATGAAGAAGTAAAGTAAGAAAAGAAAATAGAAGTTCAGTTTTAAGTAGTATGTTTTGAGAAGTAATAAGTATTTAGAAGAGTGAAGAAGTAAAGTAAGAAAAGAAAATAGAATTTCAGTTTCAAAGAGTATGTTTTTAGAAGTAATAAGTATTTAGAAAAATGAAGAAGTAAAGTAAGAAAAGAAGATAGAAGTTCAGTTTTAAGTAGTATGTTTTGAGAAGTAATAATTATTTAGAAAAGTGAAGAAGTAAAGTAAGAAAAGAAGATAGAAGTTCAGTTTTAAGTAGTATGTTTTGAGAAGTAATAAGTATTAAGAAAAGTGAAGAAGTAAAGTAAGAAAAGAAGATAGAATTTCAGTTTTAAGTAGTATGTTTTGAGAAGTAATAAGTATTTAGAAGAGTGAAGAAGTAAAGTAAGAAAAGAAAATAGAATTTCAGTTTCAAAGAGTATGTTTTGAGAAGTTATAAGTATTTAGAAAAGTGAAGAAGTAAAGTAAGAAAAGAAGATAGAATTTCAGTTTTAAGGAGTATGCTTTTAGAAATAATAAGTATTTAAAAAAGTGAAGAAGTAAAGTAAGAAAAGAAGATAGAATTTCAGTTTTAAGGAGTATGTTTTTAGAAGTAATAAGTATTTATAAAAGTGAAGAAGTAACGTAAGAAAAGAAGATAGAATTTCAGTTTTAAGAAGTATTTTTTTAGAAGTAATAAGTATTTAGAAGAGTGAAGAAGTAAAGTAAAAAAAGAAGATAGAATTTCAGTTTTAAGTAGTATGTTTTGAGAAGTAATAAGTATTTATAAAAGTGAAGAAGTAAAGTTAAAAAAAAAGATAGAAGTTCAGTTTTAAGTAGTATGTTTTGAGAAGTAATAAGTATTTATAAAAGTGAAGAAGTAAAGTAAGAAAAGAAGATAGAAGTTCAGTTTTAAGTAGTATGTTTTGAGAAGTAATAAGTATTTATAAAAGTGAAGAAGTAAAGTAAGAAAAGAAGATAGAATTTCAGTTTTAAGTAGTATGTTTTGAGAAGTAATAAGTATTTAGAAGAGTGAAGAAGTAAAGTAAGAAAAGAAGATAGAATTTCAGTTTCAAAGAGTATGTTTTGAGAAGTAATAAGTATTTAGAAGGATGAAGAAGTAAAGTAAGAAAAGAAAATAGAATTTCAGTTTCAAAGAGTATGTTTTTAGAAGTAATAATTATTTAGAAGAGTGAAGAAGTAAAGTAAGAAAAGAAGATAGAAGTTCAGTTTCAAAGAGTAAGTTTTGAGAAGTTATAAGTATTTAGAAAAGTGAAGAAGTAAAGTAAGAAAAGAAGATAGAATTTCAGTTTCAAAGAGTATTTTTTTAGAAGTAATAAGTATTTAGAAAAGTGAAGAAGTAAAGTAAAAAAAGAAGATAGAAGTTCAGTTTTAAGGAGTATGCTTTGAGAAGTAATAAGTATTTAGAAGAGTGAAGAAGTAAAGTAAGAAAAGAAGATAGAATTTCAGTTTCAAAGAGTATGTTTTGAGAAGTAATAAGTATTTATAAAAGTGAAGAAGTAAAGTAAGAAAAGAAGATAGAATTTCAGTTTTAAGAAGTATTTTTTTAGAAGTAATAAGTATTTAGAAGAGTGAAGAAGTAAAGTAAGAAAAGAAGATAGAATTTCAGTTTCAAAGAGTATGTTTTGAGAAGTAATAAGTATTTAGAAAAGTGAAGAAGTATAGTAAGAAAAGAAAATAGAAGTTCAGTTTTAAGTAGTATGTTTTGAGAAGTAATAAGTATTTAGAAGAGTGAAGAAGTAAAGTAAGAAAAAAAGATAGAAGTTCAGTTTTAAGTAGTATGCTTTGAGAAGTAATAAGTATTTAGAAAAGTGAAGAAGTAAAGTAAGAAAAGAAAATAGAAGTTCAGTTTCAAAGAGTATGTTTTGAGAAGTAATAAGTATTTATAAAAGTGAAGAAGTAACGTAAGAAAAAAAAATAGAAGTTCAGTTTCAAAGAGTATGTTTTGAGAAGTTATAAGTATTTATAAAAGTGAAGAAGTAAAGTAAGAAAAGAAAATAGAATTTCAGTTTCAAAGAGTATGTTTTGAGAAGTAATAAGTATTTAGAAGAGTGAAGAAGTAAAGTAAGAAAAGAAAATAGAAGTTCAGTTTCAAAGAGTATGTTTTGAGAAGTAATAATTATTTAGAAAAGTGAAGAAGTAAAGTAAGAAAAGAAGATAGAAGTTCAGTTTTAAGTAGTATGTTTTGAGAAGTAATAAGTATTAAGAAAAGTGAAGAAGTAAAGTAAGAAAAGAAGATAGAAGTTCAGTTTCAAAGAGTAAGTTTTGAGAAGTTATAAGTATTTAGAAAAGTGAAGAAGTAAAGTAAGAAAAGAAGATAGAATTTCAGTTTCAAAGAGTATTTTTTTAGAAGTAATAAGTATTTAGAAGAGTGAAGAAGTAAAGTAAAAAAAGAAGATAGAAGTTCAGTTTTAAGGAGTAAGTTTTGAGAAGTAATAAGTATTTAGAAAAGTGAAGAAGTAAAGTAAGAAAAGAAGATAGAATTTCAGTTTCAAAGAGTATGTTTTGAGAAGTAATGAGTATTTAGAAAAGTGAAGAAGTAAAGTAAGAAAAGAAGATAGAATTTCAGTTTCAAAGAGTATGTTTTGAGAAGTAATAAGTATTTAGAAGAGTGAAGAAGTAAAGTAAGAAAAGAAGATAGAATTTCAGTTTCAAAGAGTATGTTTTGAGAAGTAATAAGTATTTAGAAAAGTGAAGAAGTAAAGTAAGAAAAGAAGATAGAAGTTCAGTTTTAAGTAGTATGTTTTGAGAAGTAATAAGTATTTATAAAAGTGAAGAAGTAAAGTAAGAAAAGAAGATAGAATTTCAGTTTTAAGTAGTATGCTTTGAGAAGTCATAAGTATTTAGAAAAGTGAAGAAGTAAAGTAAGAAAAGAAGATAGAATTTCAGTTTCAAAGAGTATGTTTTGAGAAGTAATAAGTATTTAGAAAAGTGAAGAAGTAAAGTAAGAAAAGAAGATAGAATTTCAGTTTTAAGTAGTATGTTTTTAGAAATAATAAGTATTTATAAAAGTGAAGAAGTAAAGTAAGAAAAGAAGATAGAATTTCAGTTTTAAGGAGTATGCTTTTAGAAATAATAAGTATTTAAAAAAGTGAAGAAGTAAAGTAAGAAAAGAAGATAGAATTTCAGTTTTAAGGAGTATGTTTTTAGAAGTAATAAGTATTTATAAAAGTGAAGAAGTAACGTAAGAAAAGAAGATAGAATTTCAGTTTTAAGAAGTATTTTTTTAGAAGTAATAAGTATTTAGAAGAGTGAAGAAGTAAAGTAAAAAAAGAAGATAGAATTTCAGTTTTAAGTAGTATGTTTTGAGAAGTAATAAGTATTTATAAAAGTGAAGAAGTAAAGTTAAAAAAAAAGATAGAAGTTCAGTTTTAAGTAGTATGTTTTGAGAAGTAATAAGTATTTATAAAAGTGAAGAAGTAAAGTAAGAAAAGAAGATAGAAGTTCAGTTTTAAGTAGTATGTTTTTAGAAGTAATAAGTATTTATAAAAGTGAAGAAGTAAAGTAAGAAAAGAAGATAGAAGTTCAGTTTCAAAGAGTAAGTTTTGAGAAGTTATAAGTATTTAGAAAAGTGAAGAAGTAAAGTAAGAAAAGAAGATAGAATTTCAGTTTCAAAGAGTATTTTTTTAGAAGTAATAAGTATTTAGAAGAGTGAAGAAGTAAAGTAAAAAAAGAAGATAGAAGTTCAGTTTTAAGGAGTAAGTTTTGAGAAGTAATAAGTATTTAGAAAAGTGAAGAAGTAAAGTAAGAAAAGAAGATAGAATTTCAGTTTCAAAGAGTATGTTTTGAGAAGTAATGAGTATTTAGAAAAGTGAAGAAGTAACGTAAGAAAAAAAGATAGAATTTCAGTTTTAAGAAGTATTTTTTTAGAAGTAATAAGTATTTAGAAGAGTGAAGAAGTAAAGTAAGAAAAGAAGATAGAATTTCAGTTTCAAAGAGTATGTTTTGAGAAGTAATAAGTATTTAGAAAAGTGAAGAAGTAAAGTAAGAAAAGAAGATAGAAGTTCAGTTTTAAGTAGTATGTTTTGAGAAGTAATAAGTATTTATAAAAGTGAAGAAGTAAAGTAAGAAAAGAAGATAGAATTTCAGTTTTAAGTAGTATGCTTTGAGAAGTCATAAGTATTTAGAAAAGTGAAGAAGTAAAGTAAGAAAAGAAGATAGAATTTCAGTTTCAAAGAGTATGTTTTGAGAAGTAATAAGTATTTAGAAAAGTGAAGAAGTAAAGTAAGAAAAGAAGATAGAATTTCAGTTTTAAGTAGTATGTTTTTAGAAGTAATAAGTATTTATAAAAGTGAAGAAGTAAAGTAAGAAAAGAAGATAGAATTTCAGTTTTAAGGAGTATGCTTTTAGAAATAATAAGTATTTAAAAAAGTGAAGAAGTAAAGTAAGAAAAGAAGATAGAATTTCAGTTTTAAGGAGTATGTTTTTAGAAGTAATAAGTATTTATAAAAGTGAAGAAGTAACGTAAGAAAAGAAGATAGAATTTCAGTTTTAAGAAGTATTTTTTTAGAAGTAATAAGTATTTAGAAGAGTGAAGAAGTAAAGTAAAAAAAGAAGATAGAATTTCAGTTTTAAGTAGTATGTTTTGAGAAGTAATAAGTATTTATAAAAGTGAAGAAGTAAAGTTAAAAAAAAAGATAGAAGTTCAGTTTTAAGTAGTATGTTTTGAGAAGTAATAAGTATTTATAAAAGTGAAGAAGTAAAGTAAGAAAAGAAGATAGAAGTTCAGTTTTAAGTAGTATGTTTTGAGAAGTAATAAGTATTTATAAAAGTGAAGAAGTAAAGTAAGAAAAGAAGATAGAATTTCAGTTTTAAGTAGTATGTTTTGAGAAGTAATAAGTATTTAGAAGAGTGAAGAAGTAAAGTAAGAAAAGAAGATAGAATTTCAGTTTCAAAGAGTATGTTTTGAGAAGTAATAAGTATTTAGAAGGATGAAGAAGTAAAGTAAGAAAAGAAAATAGAATTTCAGTTTCAAAGAGTATGTTTTTAGAAGTAATAATTATTTAGAAGAGTGAAGAAGTAAAGTAAGAAAAGAAGATAGAAGTTCAGTTTCAAAGAGTAAGTTTTGAGAAGTTATAAGTATTTAGAAAAGTGAAGAAGTAAAGTAAGAAAAGAAGATAGAATTTCAGTTTCAAAGAGTATTTTTTTAGAAGTAATAAGTATTTAGAAAAGTGAAGAAGTAAAGTAAAAAAAGAAGATAGAAGTTCAGTTTTAAGGAGTATGCTTTGAGAAGTAATAAGTATTTAGAAGAGTGAAGAAGTAAAGTAAGAAAAGAAGATAGAATTTCAGTTTCAAAGAGTATGTTTTGAGAAGTAATAAGTATTTATAAAAGTGAAGAAGTAAAGTAAGAAAAGAAGATAGAATTTCAGTTTTAAGAAGTATTTTTTTAGAAGTAATAAGTATTTAGAAGAGTGAAGAAGTAAAGTAAGAAAAGAAGATAGAATTTCAGTTTCAAAGAGTATGTTTTGAGAAGTAATAAGTATTTAGAAAAGTGAAGAAGTAAAGTAAGAAAAGAAAATAGAAGTTCAGTTTTAAGTAGTATGTTTTGAGAAGTAATAAGTATTTAGAAGAGTGAAGAAGTAAAGTAAGAAAAAAAGATAGAAGTTCAGTTTTAAGTAGTATGCTTTGAGAAGTCATAAGTATTTAGAAAAGTGAAGAAGTAAAGTAAGAAAAGAAAATAGAAGTTCAGTTTCAAAGAGTATGTTTTGAGAAGTTATAAGTATTTATAAAAGTGAAGAAGTAACGTAAGAAAAAAAAATAGAAGTTCAGTTTCAAAGAGTATGTTTTGAGAAGTTATAAGTATTTATAAAAGTGAAGAAGTAAAGTAAGAAAAGAAAATAGAATTTCAGTTTCAAAGAGTATGTTTTGAGAAGTAATAAGTATTTAGAAGAGTGAAGAAGTAAAGTAAGAAAAGAAAATAGAAGTTCAGTTTCAAAGAGTATGTTTTGAGAAGTAATAATTATTTAGAAAAGTGAAGAAGTAAAGTAAGAAAAGAAGATAGAAGTTCAGTTTTAAGTAGTATGTTTTGAGAAGTAATAAGTATTAAGAAAAGTGAAGAAGTAAAGTAAGAAAAGAAGATAGAAGTTCAGTTTCAAAGAGTAAGTTTTGAGAAGTTATAAGTATTTAGAAAAGTGAAGAAGTAAAGTAAGAAAAGAAGATAGAATTTCAGTTTCAAAGAGTATTTTTTTAGAAGTAATAAGTATTTAGAAAAGTGAAGAAGTAAAGTAAAAAAAGAAGATAGAAGTTCAGTTTTAAAGAGTATGCTTTGAGAAGTAATAAGTATTTAGAAAAGTGAAGAAGTAAAGTAAGAAAAGAAGATAGAATTTCAGTTTTAAAGAGTATGCTTTGAGAAGTAATAAGTATTTAGAAAAGTGAAGAAGTAAAGTAAGAAAAGAAGATAGAATTTCAGTTTTAAAGAGTATGCTTTGAGAAGTAATAAGTATTTAGAAAAGTGAAGAAGTAAAGTAAGAAAAGAAGATAGAATTTCAGTTTTAAAGAGTATGCTTTGAGAAGTAATAAGTATTTAGAAAAGTGAAGAAGTAAAGTAAGAAAAGAAGATAGAATTTCAGTTTTAAAGAGTATGTTTTGAGAAGTAATAAGTATTTATAAAAGTGAAGAAGTAAAGTAAGAAAAGAAGATAGAATTTCAGTTTTAAGTAGTATGCTTTGAGAAGTCATAAGTATTTAGAAAAGTGAAGAAGTAAAGTAAGAAAAGAAGATAGAATTTCAGTTTCAAAGAGTATGTTTTGAGAAGTAATAAGTATTTAGAAAAGTGAAGAAGTAAAGTAAGAAAAGAAGATAGAATTTCAGTTTTAAGTAGTATGTTTTTAGAAGTAATAAGTATTTATAAAAGTGAAGAAGTAAAGTAAGAAAAGAAGATAGAATTTCAGTTTCAAAGAGTATGTTTTGAGAAGTTATAAGTATTTAGAAAAGTGAAGAAGTAAAGTAAGAAAAGAAGATAGAATTTCAGTTTTAAGTAGTATGCTTTGAGAAGTCATAAGTATTTATAAAAGTGAAGAAGTTACGTAAGAAAAGAAAATAGAAGTTCAGTTTCAAAGAGTATGTTTTGAGAAGTAATAAGTATTTATAAAAGTGAAGAAGTAACGTAAGAAAAAAAGATAGAAGTTCAGTTTTAAGTAGTATGTTTTGAGAAGTAATAAGTATTTATAAAAGTCAAGAAGTAACGTAAGAAAAAAAAATAGAAGTTCAGTTTCAAAGAGTATGTTTTGAGAAGTTATAAGTATTTATAAAAGTGAAGAAGTAAAGTAAGAAAAGAAAATAGAATTTCAGTTTCAAAGAGTATGTTTTGAGAAGTAATAAGTATTTAGAAGAGTGAAGAAGTAAAGTAAGAAAAGAAAATAGAAGTTCAGTTTCAAAGAGTATGTTTTGAGAAGTAATAAGTATTTAGAAGAGTGAAGAAGTAAAGTAAGAAAAGAAGATAGAAGTTCAGTTTTAAGGAGTAAGTTCTAAGAAGTAATAAGTATTTAGAAAAGTGAAGAAGTAAAGTAAGAAAAGAAGATAGAATTTCAGTTTCAAAGAGTATGTTTTGAGAAGTAATAAGTATTTAGAAAAGTGAAGAAGTAAAGTAAGAAAAGAAGATAGAATTTCAGTTTTAAGTAGTATGTTTTTAGAAGTTATAAGTATTTAGAAAAGTGAAGAAGTAAAGTAAGAAAAGAAGATAGAATTTCAGTTTTAAGTAGTATGCTTTGAGAAGTAATAAGTATTTATAAAAGTGAAGAAGTTACGTAAGAAAAGAAAATAGAATTTCAGTTTCAAAGAGTATGCTTTGAGAAGTAATAAGTATTTATAAAAGTGAAGAAGTTACGTAAGAAAAGAAAATAGAATTTCAGTTTCAAAGAGTATGCTTTGAGAAGTAATGAGTATTTAGAAAAGTGAAGAAGTAACGTAAGAAAAAAAGATAGAAGTTCAGTTTTAAGTAGTATGTTTTGAGAAGTAATAAGTATTTAGAAGAATGAAGAAGTAAAGTAAGAAAAGAAAATAGAAGTTCAGTTTCAAAGAGTAAGTTTTGAGAAGTTATAAGTATTTAGAAAAGTGAAGAAGTAAAGTAAGAAAAGAAGATAGAATTTCAGTTTTAAGTAGTATGTTTTTAGAAGTAATAAGTATTTAGAAAAGTGAAGAAGTAAAGTAAGAAAAGAAGATAGAATTTCAGTTTTAAGTAGTATGTTTTTAGAAGTAATAAGTATTTAGAAAAGTGAAGAAGTAAAGTAAGAAAAAAAAATAGAAGTTCAGTTTTAAGTAGTATGCTTTGAGAAGTAATAAGTATTTATAAAAGTGAAGAAGTAACGTAAGAAAAGAAGATAGAATTTCAGTTTTAAGTAGTATGCTTCTTGAAGTAATAAGTATTTAGAAGAGTGAAGAAGTAAAGTAAGAAAAGAAGATAGAATTTCAGTTTTAAGTAGTATGTTTTGAGAAGTAATAAGTATTTATAAAAGTGAAGAAGTAAAGTAATAAAAGAAGATAGAATTTCAGTTTTAAGGAGTATGCTTTGAGAAGTAATGAGTATTTAGAAAAGTGAAGAAGTAACGTAAGAAAAAAAGATAGAAGTTCAGTTTTAAGTAGTATGTTTTGAGAAGTTATAAGTATTTAGAAAAGTGAAGAAGTAAAGTAAGAAAAGAAGATAGAATTTCAGTTTCAAAGAGTATGTTTTGAGAAGTAATGAGTATTTAGAAAAGTGAAGAAGTAACGTAAGAAAAAAAGATAGAATTTCAGTTTTAAGAAGTATTTTTTTAGAAGTAATAAGTATTTAGAAGAGTGAAGAAGTAAAGTAAGAAAAGAAGATAGAATTTCAGTTTCAAAGAGTATGTTTTGAGAAGTAATAAGTATTCATAAAAGTGAAGAAGTAAAGTAAGAAAAGAAGATAGAAGTTCAGTTTTAAGTAGTATGTTTTGAGAAGTAATAAGTATTTATAAAAGTGAAGAAGTAAAGTAAGAAAAGAAGATAGAATTTCAGTTTTAAGTAGTATGCTTTGAGAAGTCATAAGTATTTAGAAAAGTGAAGAAGTAAAGTAAGAAAAGAAGATAGAAGTTCAGTTTTAAGGAGTAAGTTTTGAGAAGTTATAAGTATTTAGAAAAGTGAAGAAGTAAAGTAAGAAAAGAAAATAGAATTTCAGTTTCAAAGAGTATGTTTTTAGAAGTAATAAGTATTTATAAAAGTGAAGAAGTAAAGTAAGAAAAGAAGATAGAATTTCAGTTTCAAAGAGTATGTTTTGAGAAGTTATAAGTATTTAGAAAAGTGAAGAAGTGAAGTGAGAAAAGAAGATAGAATTTCAGTTTTAAGTAGTATGCTTTGAGAAGTCATAAGTATTTATAAAAGTGAAGAAGTTACGTAAGAAAAGAAAATAGAAGTTCAGTTTCAAAGAGTATGTTTTGAGAAGTAATAAGTATTTATAAAAGTGAAGAAGTAACGTAAGAAAAAAAGATAGAAGTTCAGTTTTAAGTAGTATGCTTCTTGAAGTAATAAGTATTTAGAAGAGTGAAGAAGTAAAGTAAGAAAAGAAGATAGAATTTCAGTTTTAAGTAGTATGTTTTTAGAAGTAATAAGTATTTATAAAAGTGAAGAAGTAAAGTAATAAAAGAAGATAGAATTTCAGTTTTAAGGAGTATGCTTTGAGAAGTAATGAGTATTTAGAAAAGTGAAGAAGTAACGTAAGAAAAAAAGATAGAAGTTCAGTTTTAAGTAGTATGTTTTGAGAAGTTATAAGTATTTAGAAAAGTGAAGAAGTAAAGTAAGAAAAGAAGATAGAATTTCAGTTTCAAAGAGTATGTTTTGAGAAGTAATAAGTATTTAGAAGGATGAAGAAGTAAAGTAAGAAAAGAAAATAGAATTTCAGTTTCAAAGAGTATGTTTTGAGAAGTAATAAGTATTTAGAAAAGTGAAGAAGTAAAGTAAGAAAAGAAAATAGAATTTCAGTTTCAAGTAGTATGTTTTTAGAAGTAATAAGTGATTATAAAAGTGAAGAAATAACGTAAGAAAAAAAGATAGAATTTCAGTTTTAAAGAGTATGCTTGTAGATGAAAGTTAGCCTATAGAAAAGTGAAGAAGTGAAGTAAGAAAAGAAGATAGAATTTCAGTTTTAAAGAGTATGCTTTGAGAAGTAATAAGTATTTAGAAAAGTGAAGAAGTAAAGTAAGAAAAGAAGATAGAATTTCAGTTTTAAGGAGTATGCTTTGAGAAGTAATAAGTATTTAGAAAAGTGAAGAAGTGAAGTGAGAAAAGAAGATAGAATTTCAGTTTTAAAGAGTATGCTTTGAGAAGTAATAAGTATTATGAAAAGTGAAGAAGTAAAGTGAGAAAAGAAGATAGAATTTCAGTTTTAAAGAGTATGCTTTGAGAAGTAATAAGCATTTAGAAAAGTGAAGAAGTGAAGTGAGAAAAGAAGATAGAATTTCAGTTTTAAAGAGTATGCTTTGAGAAGTAATAAGTATTTAGAAAAGTGAAGAAGTGAAGTGAGAAAAGAAGATAGAATTTCAGTTTTAAAGAGTATGCTATGAGAAGTAATAAGTATTTAGAAAAGTGAAGAAGTGAAGTGAGAAAAGAAGATAGAATTTCAGTTTTAAGGAGTATGCTTTGAGAAGTAATAAGTATTTAGAAAAGTGAAGAAGTGAAGTAAGAAAAGAAAAGAAGATAGAATTTCAGTTTTAAAGAGTATGCTTGTAGATGAAAGTTAGCCTATGGAAAAGTGAAGAAGTGAAGTGAGAAAAGAAGATAGAATTTCAGTTTTAAAGAGTATGCTTTGAGAAGTAATAAGTATTTAGAAAAGTGAAGAAGTAAAGTAAGAAAAGAAGATAGAATTTCAGTTTTAAAGAGTATGCTTTGAGAAGTAATAAGTATTATGAAAAGTGAAGAAGTGAAGTAAGAAAAGAAGATAGAATTTCAGTTTTAAAGAGTATGCTTTGAGAAGTAATAAGTATTATGAAAAGTGAAGAAGTGAAGTAAGAAAAGAAGATAGAATTTCAGTTTTAAAGAGTATGCTTGTAGATGAAAGTTAGCCTATAGAAAAGTGAAGAAGTAAAGTAAGAAAAGAAAATAGAATTTCAGTTTCAAAGAGTATGTTTTGAGAAGTAATAAGTATTTAGAAGAGTGAAGAAGTAAAGTAAGAAAAGAAGATAGAATTTCAGTTTTAAAGAGTATGCTTTGAGAAGTAATAAGCATTTAGAAAAGTGAAGAAGTAAAGTGAGAAAAGAAGATAGAATTTCAGTTTTAAAGAGTATGCTTTGAGAAGTAATAAGTATTTAGAAAAGTGAAGAAGTGAAGTGAGAAAAGAAGATAGAATTTCAGTTTTAAAGAGTATGCTTTGAGAAGTAATAAGTATTTAGAAAAGTGAAGAAGTAAAGTAAGAAAAGAAGATAGAATTTCAGTTTTAAAGAGTATGCTTTGAGAAGTAATAAGTATTTAGAAAAGTGAAGAAGTGAAGTGAGAAAAGAAGATAGAATTTCAGTTTTAAAGAGTATGCTTTGAGAAGTAATAAGTATTATGAAAAGTGAAGAAGTGAAGTAAGAAAAGAAGATAGAATTTCAGTTTTAAAGAGTATGCTTGTAGATGAAAGTTAGCCTATAGAAAAGTGAAGAAGTAAAGTAAGAAAAGAAAATAGAATTTCAGTTTAAGAGTATGTTTTGAGAAGTAATAAGTATTTAGAAGAGTGAAGAAGTAAAGTAAGAAAAGAAGATAGAATTTCAGTTTTAAAGAGTATGCTTTGAGAAGTAATAAGTATTATGAAAAGTGAAGAAGTGAAGTAAGAAAAGAAGATAGAATTTCAGTTTTAAAGAGTATGCTTGTAGATGAAAGTTAGCCTATAGAAAAGTGAAGAAGTAAAGTAAGAAAAGAAGATAGAATTTCAGTTTTTAAGAGTATGCTATGAGAAGTAATAAGTATTTAGAAAAGTGAAGAAGTGAAGTGAGAAAAGAAGATAGAATTTCAGTTTTAAGGAGTATGCTTTGAGAAGTAATAAGTATTTAGAAAAGTGAAGAAGTGAAGTGAGAAAAGAAGATAGAATTTCAGTTTTAAGGAGTATGCTTTGAGAAGTAATAAGTATTTAGAAAAGTGAAGAAGTAAAGTAAGAAAAGAAGATAGAATTTCAGTTTTAAGGAGTATGCTTTGAGAAGTAATAAGTATTAAGAAAAGTGAAGAAGTGAAGTGAGAAAAGAAGATAGAATTTCAGTTTTAAGGAGTATGCTTTGAGAAGTAATAAGTATTATGAAAAGTGAAGAAGTAAAGTGAGAAAAGAAGATAGAATTTCAGTTTTAAAGAGTATGCTTTGAGAAGTAATAAGTATTTAGAAAAGTGAAGAAGTAAAGTGAGAAAAGAAGATAGAATTTCAGTTTTAAAGAGTATGCTTTGAGAAGTAATAAGCATTTAGAAAAGTGAAGAAGTGAAGTGAGAAAAGAAGATAGAATTTCAGTTTTAATTAGAGTATGCTTTGAGAAGTAATAAGTATTTAGAAAAGTGAAGAAGTGAAGTAAGAAAAGAAGATAGAATTTCAGTTTTAAGGAGTATGCTTTGAGAAGTAATAAGTATTTAGAAAAGTGAGAAGTAAAGTAAGAAAAGAAGATAGAATTTCAGTTTTAAAGAGTATGCTTGTAGATGAAGTTAAGCCTATGGAAAAGTGAAGAAGTAAAGTGAGAAAAGAAGATAGAATTTCAGTTTTAAAGAGTATGCTTTGAGAAGTAATAAGTATTTAGAAAAGTGAAGAAGTAAAGTAAGAAAAGAAGATAGAATTTCAGTTTTAAAGAGTATGCTTTGAGAAGTAATAAGTATTATGAAAAGTGAAGAAGTAAAGTAAGAAAAGAAGATAGAATTTCAGTTTTAAAGAGTATGCTTTGAGAAGTAATAAGTATTTAGAAAAGTGAAGAAGTGAAGTAAGAAAAGAAGATAGAATTTCAGTTTTAAAGAGTATGCTTTGAGAAGTAATAAGTATTTAGAAAAGTGAAGAAGTGAAGTAAGAAAAGAAGATAGAATTTCAGTTTTAAAGAGTATGCTTTGAGAAGTAATAAGTATTTAGAAAAGTGAAGAAGTGAAGTGAGAAAAGAAGATAGAATTTCAGTTTTAAGGAGTATGCTTTGAGAAGTAATAAGTATTTAGAAAAGTGAAGAAGTAAAGTGAGAAAAGAAGATAGAATTTCAGTTTTAAGGAGTATGCT
This sequence comes from Loxodes magnus, assembly GCA_946699065.1. Lineage (NCBI taxonomy): Eukaryota > Ciliophora > Karyorelictea > Loxodida > Loxodidae > Loxodes > Loxodes magnus. Next base: position 194,441 of record CAMPDV010000445.1, read on the forward strand.
TTGAGAAGTAATAAGTATTTAGAAAAGTGAAGAAGTGAAGTGAGAAAAGAAGATAGAATTTCAGTTTTAAAGAGTATGCTTTGAGAAGTAATAAGTATTATGAAAAGTGAAGAAGTAAAGTGAGAAAAGAAGATAGAATTTCAGTTTTAAAGAGTATGCTTTGAGAAGTAATAAGCATTTAGAAAAGTGAAGAAGTGAAGTGAGAAAAGAAGATAGAATTTCAGTTTTAAAGAGTATGCTTTGAGAAGTAATAAGTATTTAGAAAAGTGAAGAAGTAAAGTAAGAAAAGAAGATAGAATTTCAGTTTTAAAGAGTATGCTTTGAGAAGTAATAAGCATTTAGAAAAGTGAAGAAGTAAAGTAAGAAAAGAAGATAGAATTTCAGTTTTAAAGAGTATGCTTTGAGAAGTAATAAGTATTATGAAAAGTGAAGAAGTGAAGTAAGAAAAGAAGATAGAATTTCAGTTTTAAAGAGTATGCTTGTAGATGAAAGTTAGCCTATAGAAAAGTGAAGAAGTAAAGTAAGAAAAGAAGATAGAATTTCAGTTTTAAAGAGTATGCTTTGAGAAGTAATAAGCATTTAGAAAAGTGAAGAAGTGAAGTAAGAAAAGAAGATAGAATTTCAGTTTTAAAGAGTATGCTTTGAGAAGTAATAAGTATTATGAAAAGTGAAGAAGTGAAGTAAGAAAAGAAGATAGAATTTCAGTTTTAAAGAGTATGCTTGTAGATGAAAGTTAGCCTATAGAAAAGTGAAGAAGTAAAGTAAGAGAAGATAGAATTTCAGTTTTTAAGAGTATGCTATGAGAAGTAATAAGTATTTAGAAAAGTGAAGAAGTGAAGTGAGAAAAGAAGATAGAATTTCAGTTTTCAAGAGTATGCTTTGAGAAGTAATAAGCATTTAGAAAAGTGAAGAAGTAAAGTGAGAAAAGAAGATAGAATTTCAGTTTTAAAGAGTATGCTTTGAGAAGTAATAAGTATTTAGAAAAGTGAAGAAGTGAAGTGAGAAAAGAAGATAGAATTTCAGTTTTAAGGAGTATGCTTTGAGAAGTAATAAGTATTTAGAAAAGTGAAGAAGTGAAGTGAGAAAAGAAGATAGAATTTCAGTTTTAAAGAGTATGCTTTGAGAAGTAATAAGTATTTAGAAAAGTGAAGAAGTAAAGTGAGAAAAGAAGATAGAATTTCAGTTTTAAAGAGTATGCTTTGAGAAGTAATAAGCATTTAGAAAAGTGAAGAAGTGAAGTGAGAAAAGAAGATAGAATTTCAGTTTTAAAGAGTATGCTTTGAGAAGTAATAAGCATTTAGAAAAGTGAAGAAGTGAAGTGAGAAAAGAAGATAGAATTTCAGTTTTAAAGAGTATGCTTTGAGAAGTAATAAGTATTTAGAAAAGTGAAGAAGTGAAGTGAGAAAAGAAGATAGAATTTCAGTTTTAAAGAGTATGCTTTGAGAAGTAATAAGTATTTAGAAAAGTGAAGAAGTAAAGTAAGAAAAGAAGATAGAATTTCAGTTTTAAAGAGTATGCTTTGAGAAGTAATAAGCATTTAGAAAAGTGAAGAAGTGAAGTAAGAAAAGAAGATAGAATTTCAGTTTTAAAGAGTATGCTTTGAGAAGTAATAAGTATTATGAAAAGTGAAGAAGTGAAGTAAGAAAAGAAGATAGAATTTAAGTTTTAAAGAGTATGCTTTTAGAAGTAATAAGTATTATGAAAAGTGAAGAAGTAAAGTGAGAAAAGAAGATAGAATTTCAGTTTTAAAGAGTATGTTTTGAGAAGTAATAAGTATTAAGAAAAGTGAAGAAGTAAAGTAAGAAAAGAAGATAGAATTTCAGTTTAAAAGAGTATGCTTGTAGATGAAAGTTAGCCTATAGAAAAGTGAAGAAGTGAAGTACGAAAAGAAGATGGAATTTCAGTTTTAATTAGTATGCTTTGAGAAGTAATAAGTATTTAGAAAAGTGAAGAAGTGAAGTGAGAAAAGAAGATAGAATTTCAGTTTTAAGGAGTATGCTTTGAGAAGTAATAAGTATTTAGAAAAGTGAAGAAGTGAAGTGAGAAAAGAAGATAGAATTTCAGTTTTAAAGAGTATGCTTTGAGAAGTAATAAGTATTTAGAAAAGTGAAGAAGTGAAGTAAGAAAAGAAGATAGAATTTCAGTTTTAAAGAGTATGCTTTGAGAAGTAATAAGCATTTAGAAAAGTGAAGAAGTGAAGTGAGAAAAGAAGATAGAATTTCAGTTTTAAAGAGTATGCTTGTAGATGAAAGTTAGCCTATGGAAAAGTGAAGAAGTGAAGTGAGAAAAGAAGATAGAATTTCAGTTTTAAAGAGTATGCTTTGAGAAGTAATAAGTATTTAGAAAAGTGAAGAAGTAAAGTAAGAAAAGAAGATAGAATTTCAGTTTTAAGGAGTATGCTTTGAGAAGTAATAAGTATTTAGAAAAGTGAAGAAGTGAAGTAAGAAAAGAAGATAGAATTTCAGTTTTAAAGAGTATGCTTTGAAAAGTAATAAGTATTATGAAAAGTGAAGAAGTGAAGTGAGAAAAGAAGATAGAATTTCAGTTTTAAAGAGTATGCTTTGAGAAGTAATAAGTATTTAGAAAAGTGAAGAAGTGAAGTAAGAAAAGAAGATTGAATTTCAGTTTTAAAGAGTATGCTTGTAGATGAAAGTTAGCCTATAGAAAAGTGAAGAAGTGAAGTGAGAAAAGAAGATGGAATTTCAGTTTTAAATAGTATGCTTTGAGAAGTAATAAGTATTTAGAAAAGTGAGAAGTAAAGTAAGAAAAGAAGATAGAATTTCAGTTTTAAAGAGTATGCTTTGAGAAGTAATAAGTATTATGAAAAGTGAAGAAGTGAAGTAAGAAAAGAAGATAGAATTTCAGTTTTAAAGAGTATGCTTTGAGAAGTAATAAGTATTTAGAAAAGTGAAGAAGTGAAGTAAGAAAAGAAGATAGAATTTCAGTTTTAAAGAGTATGCTTTGAGAAGTAATAAGTATTATGAAAAGTGAAGAAGTGAAGTAAGAAAAGAAGATAGAATTTCAGTTTTAAAGAGTATGCTTTGAGAAGTAATAAGTATTTAGAAAAGTGAAGAAGTAAAGTAAGAAAAGAAGATAGAATTTCAGTTTTAAAGAGTATGCTTTGAGAAGTAATAAGTATTATGAAAAGTGAAGAAGTGAAGTGAGAAAAGAAGATAGAATTTCAGTTTTAAAGAGTATGCTTTGAGAAGTAATAAGTATTTAGAAAAGTGAAGAAGTGAAGTGAGAAAAGAAGATAGAATTTAAGTTTTAAGGAGTATGCTTTGAGAAGTAATAAGTATTTAGAAAAGTGAAGAAGTGAAGTAAGAAAAGAAGATAGAATTTCAGTTTTAAAGAGTATGCTTTGAGAAGTAATAAGTATTTAGAAAAGTGAAGAAGTAAAGTAAGAAAAGAAGATAGAATTTCATTTTTAAAGAGTATGCTTTGAGAAGTAATAAGTATTTAGAAAAGTGAAGAAGTAAAGTAAGAAAAGAAGATTGAATTTCAGTTTTAAAGAGTATGCTTTGAGAAGTAATAAGTATTATGAAAAGTGAAGAAGTGAAGTAAGAAAAGAAGATAGAATTTCAGTTTTAAAGAGTATGCTTTGAGAAGTAATAAGTATTTAGAAAAGTGAAGAAGTGAAGTGAGAAAAGAAGATAGAATTTCAGTTTTAAAGAGTATGCTTTGAGAAGTAATAAGCATTTAGAAAAGTGAAGAAGTGAAGTGAGAAAAGAAGATAGAATTTCAGTTTTAAAGAGTATGCTTTGAGAAGTAATAAGTATTTAGAAAAGTGAAGAAGTAAAGTAAGAAAAGAAGATAGAATTTCAGTTTTAAAGAGTATGCTTTGAGAAGTAATAAGTATTTAGAAAAGTGAAGAAGTGAAGTATGAAAAGAAGATAGAATTTCAGTTTTAAAGAGTATGCTTTGAGAAGTAATAAGTATTTAGAAAAGTGAAGAAGTAAAGTAAGAAAAGAAGATAGAATTTCAGTTTTAAAGAGTATGCTTTGAGAAGTAATAAGTATTTAGAAAAGTGAAGAAGTAAAGTGAGAAAAGAAGATAGAATTTCAGTTTTAAGGAGTATGCTTTGAGAAGTAATAAGTATTTAGAAAAGTGAAGAAGTAAAGTGAGAAAAGAAGATAGAATTTCAGTTTTAAGGAGTATGCTTTGAGAAGTAATAAGTATTTAGAAAAGTGAAGAAGTGAAGTGAGAAAAGAAGATAGAATTTCAGTTTTAAAGAGTATGCTTGTAGATGAAAGTTAGCCTATAGAAAAGTGAAGAAGTAAAGTAAGAAAAGAAGATAGAATTTCAGTTTTAAAGAGTATGCTTTGAGAAGTAATAAGCATTTAGAAAAGTGAAGAAGTGAAGTGAGAAAAGAAGATAGAATTTCAGTTTTAAAGAGTATGCTTGTAGATGAAAGTTAGCCTATGGAAAAGTGAAGAAGTGAAGTGAGAAAAGAAGATAGAATTTCAGTTTTAAAGAGTATGCTTTGAGAAGTAATAAGTATTTAGAAAAGTGAAGAAGTAAAGTAAGAAAAGAAGATAGAATTTCAGTTTTAAAGAGTATGCTTTGAGAAGTAATAAGCATTTAGAAAAGTGAAGAAGTAAAGTGAGAAAAGAAGATAGAATTTCAGTTTTAAAGAGTATGCTTTGAGAAGTAATAAGTATTTAGAAAAGTGAAGAAGTGAAGTGAGAAAAGAAGATAGAATTTCAGTTTTAAAGAGTATGCTTTGAGAAGTAATAAGTATTTAGAAAAGTGAAGAAGTGAAGTAAGAAAAGAAGATAGAATTTCAGTTTTAAAGAGTATGCTTTGAGAAGTAATAAGCATTTAGAAAAGTGAAGAAGTGAAGTAAGAAAAGAAGATAGAATTTCAGTTTTAAAGAGTATGCTTGTAGATGAAAGTTAGCCTATAGAAAAGTGAAGAAGTAAAGTAAGAAAAGAAGATAGAATTTCAGTTTTAAAGAGTATGCTATGAGAAGTAATAAGTATTTAGAAAAGTGAAGAAGTGAAGTGAGAAAAGAAGATAGAATTTCAGTTTTAAGGAGTATGCTTTGAGAAGTAATAAGTATTTAGAAAAGTGAAGAAGTGAAGTGAGAAAAGAAGATAGAATTTCAGTTTTAAGGAGTATGCTTTGAGAAGTAATAAGTATTTAGAAAAGTGAAGAAGTAAAGTAAGAAAAGAAGATAGAATTTCAGTTTTAAAGAGTATGCTTGTAGATGAAAGTTAGCCTATGGAAAAGTGAAGAAGTAAAGTGAGAAAAGAAGATAGAATTTCAGTTTTAAAGAGTATGCTTTGAGAAGTAATAAGCATTTAGAAAAGTGAAGAAGTAAAGTGAGAAAAGAAGATAGAATTTCAGTTTTAAAGAGTATGCTTTGAGAAGTAATAAGTATTTAGAAAAGTGAAGAAGTGAAGTAAGAAAAGAAGATAGAATTTCAGTTTTAAAGAGTATGCTTTGAGAAGTAATAAGCATTTAGAAAAGTGAAGAAGTAAAGTGAGAAAAGAAGATAGAATTTCAGTTTTAAAGAGTATGCTTTGAGAAGTAATAAGCATTTAGAAAAGTGAAGAAGTAAAGTAAGAAAAGAAGATAGAATTTCAGTTTTAAAGAGTATGCTTTGAGAAGTAATAAGTATTTAGAAAAGTGAAGAAGTGAAGTATGAAAAGAAGATAGAATTTCAGTTTTAAAGAGTATGCTTTGAGAAGTAATAAGTATTTAGAAAAGTGAAGAAGTAAAGTAAGAAAAGAAGATAGAATTTCAGTTTTAAAGAGTATGCTTTGAGAAGTAATAAGTATTTAGAAAAGTGAAGAAGTAAAGTAAGAAAAGAAGATAGAATTTCAGTTTTAAAGAGTATGCTTTGAGAAGTAATAAGCATTTAGAAAAGTGAAGAAGTGAAGTGAGAAAAGAAGATAGAATTTCAGTTTTAAAGAGTATGCTTTGAGAAGTAATAAGTATTTAGAAAAGTGAAGAAGTGAAGTGAGAAAAGAAGATAGAATTTCAGTTTTAAGGAGTATGCTTTGAGAAGTAATAAGTATTTAGAAAAGTGAAGAAGTGAAGTGAGAAAAGAAGATAGAATTTCAGTTTTAAAGAGTATGCTTTGAGAAGTAATAAGCATTTAGAAAAGTGAAGAAGTAAAGTGAGAAAAGAAGATAGAATTTCAGTTTTAAAGAGTATGCTTTGAGAAGTAATAAGCATTTAGAAAAGTGAAGAAGTAAAGTAAGAAAAGAAGATAGAATTTCAGTTTTAAAGAGTATGCTTTGAGAAGTAATAAGTATTTAGAAAAGTGAAGAAGTGAAGTATGAAAAGAAGATAGAATTTCAGTTTTAAAGAGTATGCTTTGAGAAGTAATAAGTATTTAGAAAAGTGAAGAAGTAAAGTAAGAAAAGAAGATAGAATTTCAGTTTTAAAGAGTATGCTTTGAGAAGTAATAAGTATTTAGAAAAGTGAAGAAGTAAAGTAAGAAAAGAAGATAGAATTTCAGTTTTAAAGAGTATGCTTTGAGAAGTAATAAGCATTTAGAAAAGTGAAGAAGTGAAGTGAGAAAAGAAGATAGAATTTCAGTTTTAAAGAGTATGCTTTGAGAAGTAATAAGTATTTAGAAAAGTGAAGAAGTGAAGTGAGAAAAGAAGATAGAATTTCAGTTTTAAGGAGTATGCTTTGAGAAGTAATAAGTATTTAGAAAAGTGAAGAAGTGAAGTGAGAAAAGAAGATAGAATTTCAGTTTTTAAGAGTATGCTATGAGAAGTAATAAGTATTTAGAAAAGTGAAGAAGTGAAGTGAGAAAAGAAGATAGAATTTCAGTTTTAAGGAGTATGCTTTGAGAAGTAATAAGTATTTAGAAAAGTGAAGAAGTGAAGTGAGAAAAGAAGATAGAATTTCAGTTTTAAAGAGTATGCTTTGAGAAGTAATAAGCATTTAGAAAAGTGAAGAAGTAAAGTGAGAAAAGAAGATAGAATTTCAGTTTTAAAGAGTATGCTTTGAGAAGTAATAAGTATTTAGAAAAGTGAAGAAGTGAAGTGAGAAAAGAAGATAGAATTTCAGTTTTAAAGAGTATGCTTTGAGAAGTAATAAGTATTTAGAAAAGTGAAGAAGTAAAGTAAGAAAAGAAGATAGAATTTCAGTTTTAAAGAGTATGCTTTGAGAAGTAATAAGCATTTAGAAAAGTGAAGAAGTAAAGTAAGAAAAGAAGATAGAATTTCAGTTTTAAGGAGTATGCTTTGAGAAGTAATAAGTATTTAGAAAAGTGAAGAAGTGAAGTGAGAAAAGAAGATAGAATTTCAGTTTTAAAGAGTATGCTTTGAGAAGTAATAAGTATTTAGAAAAGTGAAGAAGTAAAGTGAGAAAAGAAGATAGAATTTCAGTTTTAAAGAGTATGCTTTGAGAAGTAATAAGCATTTAGAAAAGTGAAGAAGTGAAGTGAGAAAAGAAGATAGAATTTCAGTTTTAAAGAGTATGCTTTGAGAAGTAATAAGCATTTAGAAAAGTGAAGAAGTGAAGTGAGAAAAGAAGATAGAATTTCAGTTTTAAAGAGTATGCTTTGAGAAGTAATAAGTATTTAGAAAAGTGAAGAAGTGAAGTGAGAAAAGAAGATAGAATTTCAGTTTTAAAGAGTATGCTTTGAGAAGTAATAAGTATTTAGAAAAGTGAAGAAGTAAAGTAAGAAAAGAAGATAGAATTTCAGTTTTAAAGAGTATGCTTTGAGAAGTAATAAGCATTTAGAAAAGTGAAGAAGTGAAGTAAGAAAAGAAGATAGAATTTCAGTTTTAAAGAGTATGCTTTGAGAAGTAATAAGTATTATGAAAAGTGAAGAAGTGAAGTAAGAAAAGAAGATAGAATTTAAGTTTTAAAGAGTATGCTTTTAGAAGTAATAAGTATTATGAAAAGTGAAGAAGTAAAGTGAGAAAAGAAGATAGAATTTCAGTTTTAAAGAGTATGTTTTGAGAAGTAATAAGTATTAAGAAAAGTGAAGAAGTAAAGTAAGAAAAGAAGATAGAATTTCAGTTTAAAAGAGTATGCTTGTAGATGAAAGTTAGCCTATAGAAAAGTGAAGAAGTGAAGTACGAAAAGAAGATGGAATTTCAGTTTTAATTAGTATGCTTTGAGAAGTAATAAGTATTTAGAAAAGTGAAGAAGTGAAGTGAGAAAAGAAGATAGAATTTCAGTTTTAAGGAGTATGCTTTGAGAAGTAATAAGTATTTAGAAAAGTGAAGAAGTGAAGTGAGAAAAGAAGATAGAATTTCAGTTTTAAAGAGTATGCTTTGAGAAGTAATAAGTATTTAGAAAAGTGAAGAAGTGAAGTAAGAAAAGAAGATAGAATTTCAGTTTTAAAGAGTATGCTTTGAGAAGTAATAAGCATTTAGAAAAGTGAAGAAGTGAAGTGAGAAAAGAAGATAGAATTTCAGTTTTAAAGAGTATGCTTGTAGATGAAAGTTAGCCTATGGAAAAGTGAAGAAGTGAAGTGAGAAAAGAAGATAGAATTTCAGTTTTAAAGAGTATGCTTTGAGAAGTAATAAGTATTTAGAAAAGTGAAGAAGTAAAGTAAGAAAAGAAGATAGAATTTCAGTTTTAAGGAGTATGCTTTGAGAAGTAATAAGTATTTAGAAAAGTGAAGAAGTGAAGTAAGAAAAGAAGATAGAATTTCAGTTTTAAAGAGTATGCTTTGAAAAGTAATAAGTATTATGAAAAGTGAAGAAGTGAAGTGAGAAAAGAAGATAGAATTTCAGTTTTAAAGAGTATGCTTTGAGAAGTAATAAGTATTTAGAAAAGTGAAGAAGTGAAGTAAGAAAAGAAGATTGAATTTCAGTTTTAAAGAGTATGCTTGTAGATGAAAGTTAGCCTATAGAAAAGTGAAGAAGTGAAGTGAGAAAAGAAGATGGAATTTCAGTTTTAAATAGTATGCTTTGAGAAGTAATAAGTATTTAGAAAAGTGAGAAGTAAAGTAAGAAAAGAAGATAGAATTTCAGTTTTAAAGAGTATGCTTTGAGAAGTAATAAGTATTATGAAAAGTGAAGAAGTGAAGTAAGAAAAGAAGATAGAATTTCAGTTTTAAAGAGTATGCTTTGAGAAGTAATAAGTATTTAGAAAAGTGAAGAAGTGAAGTAAGAAAAGAAGATAGAATTTCAGTTTTAAAGAGTATGCTTTGAGAAGTAATAAGTATTATGAAAAGTGAAGAAGTGAAGTAAGAAAAGAAGATAGAATTTCAGTTTTAAAGAGTATGCTTTGAGAAGTAATAAGTATTTAGAAAAGTGAAGAAGTAAAGTAAGAAAAGAAGATAGAATTTCAGTTTTAAAGAGTATGCTTTGAGAAGTAATAAGTATTATGAAAAGTGAAGAAGTGAAGTGAGAAAAGAAGATAGAATTTCAGTTTTAAAGAGTATGCTTTGAGAAGTAATAAGTATTTAGAAAAGTGAAGAAGTGAAGTGAGAAAAGAAGATAGAATTTAAGTTTTAAGGAGTATGCTTTGAGAAGTAATAAGTATTTAGAAAAGTGAAGAAGTGAAGTAAGAAAAGAAGATAGAATTTCAGTTTTAAAGAGTATGCTTTGAGAAGTAATAAGTATTTAGAAAAGTGAAGAAGTAAAGTAAGAAAAGAAGATAGAATTTCATTTTTAAAGAGTATGCTTTGAGAAGTAATAAGTATTTAGAAAAGTGAAGAAGTAAAGTAAGAAAAGAAGATTGAATTTCAGTTTTAAAGAGTATGCTTTGAGAAGTAATAAGTATTATGAAAAGTGAAGAAGTGAAGTAAGAAAAGAAGATAGAATTTCAGTTTTAAGAAGTATGCTTTGAGAAGTAATAAGTATTTAGAAAAGTGAAGAAGTGAAGTGAGAAAAGAAGATAGAATTTCAGTTTTAAAGAGTATGCTTGTAGATGAAAGTTAGCCTATAGAAAAGTGAAGAAGTAAAGTAAGAAAAGAAGATAGAATTTCAGTTTTTAAGAGTATGCTATGAGAAGTAATAAGTATTTAGAAAAGTGAAGAAGTGAAGTGAGAAAAGAAGATAGAATTTCAGTTTTAAGGAGTATGCTTTGAGAAGTAATAAGTATTTAGAAAAGTGAAGAAGTGAAGTGAGAAAAGAAGATAGAATTTCAGTTTTAAGGAGTATGCTTTGAGAAGTAATAAGTATTTAGAAAAGTGAAGAAGTAAAGTAAGAGAAAAGAAGATAGAATTTCAGTTTTAAAGAGTATGCTTTGAGAAGTAATAAGTATTATGAAAAGTGAAGAAGTAAAGTGAGAAAAGAAGATAGAATTTCAGTTTTAAGGAGTATGCTTTGAGAAGTAATAAGTATTTAGAAAAGTGAAGAAGTAAAGTGAGAAAAGAAGATAGAATTTCAGTTTTAAGGAGTATGCTTTGAGAAGTAATAAGTATTTAGAAAAGTGAAGAAGTGAAGTGAGAAAAGAAGATAGAATTTCAGTTTTAAAGAGTATGCTTGTAGATGAAAGTTAGCCTATAGAAAAGTGAAGAAGTAAAGTAAGAAAAGAAGATAGAATTTCAGTTTTAAAGAGTATGCTTTGAGAAGTAATAAGCATTTAGAAAAGTGAAGAAGTGAAGTGAGAAAAGAAGATAGAATTTCAGTTTTAAAGAGTATGCTTGTAGATGAAAGTTAGCCTATGGAAAAGTGAAGAAGTGAAGTGAGAAAAGAAGATAGAATTTCAGTTTTAAAGAGTATGCTTTGAGAAGTAATAAGTATTTAGAAAAGTGAAGAAGTAAAGTAAGAAAAGAAGATAGAATTTCAGTTTTAAAGAGTATGCTTTGAGAAGTAATAAGCATTTAGAAAAGTGAAGAAGTAAAGTGAGAAAAGAAGATAGAATTTCAGTTTTAAAGAGTATGCTTTGAGAAGTAATAAGTATTTAGAAAAGTGAAGAAGTGAAGTGAGAAAAGAAGATAGAATTTCAGTTTTAAAGAGTATGCTTTGAGAAGTAATAAGTATTTAGAAAAGTGAAGAAGTGAAGTAAGAAAAGAAGATAGAATTTCAGTTTTAAAGAGTATGCTTTGAGAAGTAATAAGCATTTAGAAAAGTGAAGAAGTGAAGTAAGAAAAGAAGATAGAATTTCAGTTTTAAAGAGTATGCTTGTAGATGAAAGTTAGCCTATAGAAAAGTGAAGAAGTAAAGTAAGAAAAGAAGATAGAATTTCAGTTTTAAAGAGTATGCTATGAGAAGTAATAAGTATTTAGAAAAGTGAAGAAGTGAAGTGAGAAAAGAAGATAGAATTTCAGTTTTAAGGAGTATGCTTTGAGAAGTAATAAGTATTTAGAAAAGTGAAGAAGTGAAGTGAGAAAAGAAGATAGAATTTCAGTTTTAAGGAGTATGCTTTGAGAAGTAATAAGTATTTAGAAAAGTGAAGAAGTAAAGTAAGAAAAGAAGATAGAATTTCAGTTTTAAAGAGTATGCTTGTAGATGAAAGTTAGCCTATGGAAAAGTGAAGAAGTAAAGTGAGAAAAGAAGATAGAATTTCAGTTTTAAAGAGTATGCTTTGAGAAGTAATAAGCATTTAGAAAAGTGAAGAAGTAAAGTGAGAAAAGAAGATAGAATTTCAGTTTTAAAGAGTATGCTTTGAGAAGTAATAAGTATTTAGAAAAGTGAAGAAGTGAAGTAAGAAAAGAAGATAGAATTTCAGTTTTAAAGAGTATGCTTTGAGAAGTAATAAGCATTTAGAAAAGTGAAGAAGTAAAGTGAGAAAAGAAGATAGAATTTCAGTTTTAAAGAGTATGCTTTGAGAAGTAATAAGCATTTAGAAAAGTGAAGAAGTGAAGTAAGAAAAGAAGATAGAATTTCAGTTTTAAAGAGTATGCTTTGAGAAGTAATAAGCATTTAGAAAAGTGAAGAAGTGAAGTAAGAAAAGAAGATAGAATTTCAGTTTTAAAGAGTATGCTTTGAGAAGTAATAAGCATTTAGAAAAGTGAAGAAGTAAAGTGAGAAAAGAAGATAGAATTTCAGTTTTAAAGAGTATGCTTTGAGAAGTAATAAGCATTTAGAAAAGTGAAGAAGTGAAGTAAGAAAAGAAGATAGAATTTCAGTTTTAAAGAGTATGCTTGTAGATGAAAGTTAGCCTTTGGAAAAGTGAAGAAGTGAAGTGAGAAAAGAAGATAGAATTTCAGTTTTAAAGAGTATGCTTTGAGAAGTAATAAGTATTTAGAAAAGTGAAGAAGTAAAGTAAGAAAAGAAGATAGAATTTCAGTTTTAAAGAGTATGCTTTGAGAAGTAATAAGCATTTAGAAAAGTGAAGAAGTAAAGTGAGAAAAGAAGATAGAATTTCAGTTTTAAAGAGTATGCTTTGAGAAGTAATAAGTATTTAGAAAAGTGAAGAAGTGAAGTGAGAAAAGAAGATAGAATTTCAGTTTTAAAGAGTATGCTTTGAGAAGTAATAAGTATTTAGAAAAGTGAAGAAGTGAATTAAGAAAAGAAGATAGAATTTCAGTTTTAAAGAGTATGCTTTGAGAAGTAATAAGCATTTAGAAAAGTGAAGAAGTGAAGTAAGAAAAGAAGATAGAATTTCAGTTTTAAAGAGTATGCTTGTAGATGAAAGTTAGCCTATAGAAAAGTGAAGAAGTAAAGTAAGAAAAGAAGATAGAATTTCAGTTTTTAAGAGTATGCTATGAGAAGTAATAAGTATTTAGAAAAGTGAAGAAGTGAAGTGAGAAAAGAAGATAGAATTTAAGTTTTAAAGAGTATGCTTTTAGAAGTAATAAGTATTTTGAAAAGTGAAGAAGTAAAGTGAGAAAAGAAGATAGAATTTCAGTTTTAAAGAGTATGTTTTGAGAAGTAATAAGTATTAAGAAAAGTGAAGAAGTAAAGTAAGAAAAGAAGATAGAATTTCAGTTTTAAAGAGTATGCTTGTAGATGAAAGTTAGCCTATGGAAAAGTGAAGAAGTAAAGTGAGAAAAGAAGATAGAATTTCAGTTTTAAAGAGTATGCTTTGAGAAGTAATAAGCATTTAGAAAAGTGAAGAAGTAAAGTGAGAAAAGAAGATAGAATTTCAGTTTTAAAGAGTATGCTTTGAGAAGTAATAAGTATTTAGAAAAGTGAAGAAGTGAAGTAAGAAAAGAAGATAGAATTTCAGTTTTAAAGAGTATGCTTTGAGAAGTAATAAGCAATTAGAAAAGTGAAGAAGTGAAGTAAGAAAAGAAGATAGAATTTCAGTTTTAAAGAGTATGCTTTGAGAAGTAATAAGTATTATGAAAAGTGAAGAAGTGAAGTAAGAAAAGAAGATAGAATTTCAGTTTTAAATAGTATGCTTGTAGATGAAAGTTAGCCTATAGAAAAGTGAAGAAGTAAAGTAAGAAAAGAAGATAGAATTTCAGTTTTTAAGAGTATGCTATGAGAAGTAATAAGTATTTAGAAAAGTGAAGAAGTGAAGTGAGAAAAGAAGATAGAATTTCAGTTTTAAGGAGTATGCTTTGAGAAGTAATAAGTATTTAGAAAAGTGAAGAAGTGAAGTGAGAAAAGAAGATAGAATTTCAGTTTTAAGGAGTATGCTTTGAGAAGTAATAAGTATTTAGAAAAGTGAAGAAGTAAAGTAAGAAAAGAAGATAGAATTTCAGTTTTAAAGAGTATGCTTGTAGATGAAAGTTAGCCTATGGAAAAGTGAAGAAGTAAAGTGAGAAAAGAAGATAGAATTTCAGTTTTTAAGAGTATGCTATGAGAAGTAATAAGTATTTAGAAAAGTGAAGAAGTGAAGTGAGAAAAGAAGATAGAATTTCAGTTTTAAGGAGTATGCTTTGAGAAGTAATAAGTATTTAGAAAAGTGAAGAAGTGAAGTGAGAAAAGAAGATAGAATTTCAGTTTTAAAGAGTATGCTTTGAGAAGTAATAAGCATTTAGAAAAGTGAAGAAGTGAAGTAAGAAAAGAAGATAGAATTTCAGTTTTAAAGAGTATGCTTTGAGAAGTAATAAGTATTATGAAAAGTGAAGAAGTGAAGTAAGAAAAGAAGATAGAATTTCAGTTTTAAAGAGTATGCTTGTAGATGAAAGTTAGCCTATAGAAAAGTGAAGAAGTAAAGTAAGAAAAGAAGATAGAATTTCAGTTTTTAAGAGTATGCTATGAGAAGTAATAAGTATTTAGAAAAGTGAAGAAGTGAAGTGAGAAAAGAAGATAGAATTTCAGTTTTAAGGAGTATGCTTTGAGAAGTAATAAGTATTTAGAAAAGTGAAGAAGTAAAGTGAGAAAAGAAGATAGAATTTCAGTTTTAAGGAGTATGCTTTGAGAAGTAATAAGTATTTAGAAAAGTGAAGAAGTAAAGTAAGAAAAGAAGATAGAATTTCAGTTTAAAAGAGTATGCTTGTAGATGAAAGTTAGCCTATGGAAAAGTGAAGAAGTAAAGTGAGAAAAGAAGATAGAATTTCAGTTTTAAAGAGTATGCTTTGAGAAGTAATAAGTATTTAGAAAAGTGAGAAGTGAAGTAAGAAAAGAAGATAGAATTTCAGTTTTAAAGAGTATGCTTTTAGAAGTAATAAGTATTATGAAAAGTGAAGAAGTAAAGTGAGAAAAGAAGATAGAATTTCAGTTTTAAGGAGTATGCTTTGAGAAGTAATAAGTATTTAGAAAAGTGAAGAAGTAAAGTAAGAAAAGAAGATAGAATTTCAGTTTTAAGGAGTATGCTTTGAGAAGTAATAAGTATTTAGAAAAGTGAGAAGTGAAGTAAGAAAAGAAGATAGAATTTCAGTTTTAAGGAGTATGCTTTGAGAAGTAATAAGTATTTAGAAAAGTGAAGAAGTGAAGTGAGATAAGAAGATAGAATTTCAGTTTTAAAGAGTATGCTTTGAGAAGTGATAAGTATTTAGAAAAGTGAAGAAGTAAAGTAAGAAAAGAAGATAGAATTTCAGTTTTAAAGAGTATGCTTTGAGAAGTAATAAGTATTTAGAAAAGTGAAGAAGTGAAGTAAGAAAAGAAGATAGAATTTCAGTTTTAAGGAGTATGCTTTGAGAAGTAATAAGTATTATGAAAAGTGAAGAAGTGAAGTAAGAAAAGAAGATAGAATTTCAGTTTTAAAGAGTATGCTTTGAGAAGTAATAAGTATTTAGAAAAGTGAAGAAGTGAAGTGAGAAAAGAAGATAGAATTTCAGTTTTAAAGAGTATGCTATGAGAAGTAATAAGTATTTAGAAAAGTGAAGAAGTGAAGTGAGAAAAGAAGATAGAATTTCAGTTTTAAAGAGTATGCTTTGAGAAGTAATAAGTATTAAGAAAAGTGAAGAAGTGAAGTGAGAAAAGAAGATGGAATTTCAGTTTTAATTAGTATGCTTTGAGAAGTAATAAGTATTTAGAAAAGTGAAGAAGTGAAGTGAGAAAAGAAGATAGAATTTCAGTTTTTAAGAGTATGCTTTTAGAAGTAATAAGTATTATGAAAAGTGAAGAAGTAAAGTAAGAGAAAAGAAGATAGAATTTCAGTTTTAAGGAGTATGCTTTGAGAAGTAATAAGTATTTAGAAAAGTGAAGAAGTGAAGTGAGAAAAGAAGATAGAATTTCAGTTTTAAGGAGTATGCTTTGAGAAGTAATAAGTATTTAGAAAAGTGAAGAAGTAAAGTGAGAAAAGAAGATAGAATTTCAGTTTTAAAGAGTATGTTTTGAGAAGTAATAAGTATTTAGAAAAGTGAAGAAGTAAAGTGAGAAAAGAAGATAGAATTTCAGTTTTAAAGAGTATGCTTTGAGAAGTAATAAGTATTTAGAAAAGTGAAGAAGTGAAATAAGAAAAGAAGATAGAATTTCAGTTTTAATTAGTATGCTTAGAGAAGTAATAAGTATTATGAAAAGTGAAGAAGTAAAGTAAGAAAAGAAGATAGAATTTCAGTTTTAAAGAGTATGCTTTGAGAAGTAATAAGTATTTAGAAAAGTGAAGAAGTGAAGTAAGAAAAGAAGATAGAATTTCAGTTTTAAGGAGTATGCTTTGAGAAGTAATAAGTATTATGAAAAGTGAAGAAGTGAAGTGAGAAAAGAAGATGGAATTTCAGTTTTAATTAGTATGCTTTGAGAAGTAATAAGTATTTAGAAAAGTGAAGAAGTGAAGTGAGAAAAGAAGATAGAATTTCAGTTTTAAAGAGTATGCTTTGAGAAGTAATAAGTATTAAGAAAAGTGAAGAAGTGAAGTGAGAAAAGAAGATGGAATTTCAGTTTTAATTAGTATGCTTTGAGAAGTAATAAGTATTTAGAAAAGTGAAGAAGTGAAGTGAGAAAAGAAGATAGAATTTCAGTTTTTAAGAGTATGCTTTTAGAAGTAATAAGTATTATGAAAAGTGAAGAAGTAAAGTAAGAGAAAAGAAGATAGAATTTCAGTTTTAAGGAGTATGCTTTGAGAAGTAATAAGTATTTAGAAAAGTGAAGAAGTGAAGTGAGAAAAGAAGATAGAATTTCAGTTTTAAGGAGTATGCTTTGAGAAGTAATAAGTATTTAGAAAAGTGAAGAAGTAAAGTGAGAAAAGAAGATAGAATTTCAGTTTTAAGGAGTATGCTTTGAGAAGTAATAAGTATTTAGAAAAGTGAAGAAGTGAAGTAAGAAAAGAAGATAGAATTTCAGTTTTAAAGAGTATGCTTTGAGAAGTAATAAGTATTATGAAAAGTGAAGAAGTGAAATAAGAAAAGAAGATAGAATTTCAGTTTTAATTAGTATGCTTAGAGAAGTAATAAGTATTTAGAAAAGTGAAGAAGTGAAGTAAGAAAAGAAGATAGAATTTCAGTTTTAAAGAGTATGCTTTGAGAAGTAATAAGTATTATGAAAAGTGAAGAAGTAAAGTAAGAAAAGAAGATAGAATTTCAGTTTTAAAGAGTATGCTTTGAGAAGTAATAAGTATTTAGAAAAGTGAAGAAGTGAAGTAAGAAAAGAAGATAGAATTTCAGTTTTAAAGAGTATGCTTTGAGAAGTAATAAGCATTTAGAAAAGTGAAGAAGTGAAGTGAGAAAAGAAGATAGAATTTCAGTTTTAAAGAGTATGCTTGTAGATGAAAGTTAGCCTATGGAAAAGTGAAGAAGTGAAGTGAGAAAAGAAGATAGAATTTCAGTTTTAAAGAGTATGTTTTGAGAAGTAATAAGTATTTAGAAAAGTGAAGAAGTAAAGTGAGAAAAGAAGATAGAATTTCAGTTTTAAAGAGTATGCTTTGAGAAGTAATAAGTATTTAGAAAAGTGAAGAAGTGAAGTAAGAAAAGAAGATAGAATTTCAGTTTTAAAGAGTATGCTTTGAGAAGTAATAAGTATTTAGAAAAGTGAAGAAGTAAAGTAAGAAAAGAAGATAGAATTTCAGTTTTAAGGAGTATGCTTTGAGAAGTAATAAGTATTTAGAAAAGTGAAGAAGTAAAGTGAGAAAAGAAGATAGAATTTCAGTTTTAAAGAGTATGCTTGTAGATGAAAGTTAGCCTATGGAAAAGTGAAGAAGTGAAGTGAGAAAAGAAGATAGAATTTCAGTTTTAAAGAGTATGTTTTGAGAAGTAATAAGTATTTAGAAAAGTGAAGAAGTAAAGTGAGAAAAGAAGATAGAATTTCAGTTTTAAAGAGTATGCTTTGAGAAGTAATAAGTATTTAGAAAAGTGAAGAAGTGAAGTAAGAAAAGAAGATAGAATTTCAGTTTTAAAGAGTATGCTTTGAGAAGTAATAAGTATTTAGAAAAGTGAAGAAGTAAAGTAAGAAAAGAAGATAGAATTTCAGTTTTAAAGAGTATGCTTTGAGAAGTAATAAGCATTTAGAAAAGTGAAGAAGTAAAGTAAGAAAAGAAGATAGAATTTCAGTTTTAAAGAGTATGCTTTGAGAAGTAATAAGTATTATGAAAAGTGAAGAAGTAAAGTGAGAAAAGAAGATAGAATTTCAGTTTTAAAGAGTATGCTTTGAGAAGTAATAAGTATTATGAAAAGTGAAGAAGTGAAGTGAGAAAAGAAGATGGAATTTCAGTTTTAATTAGTATGCTTTGAGAAGTAATAAGTATTTAGAAAAGTGAAGAAGTGAAGTGAGAAAAGAAGATAGAATTTCAGTTTTAAAGAGTATGCTTTGAGAAGTAATAAGTATTAAGAAAAGTGAAGAAGTGAAGTGAGAAAAGAAGATGGAATTTCAGTTTTAATTAGTATGCTTTGAGAAGTAATAAGTATTTAGAAAAGTGAAGAAGTGAAGTGAGAAAAGAAGATAGAATTTCAGTTTTTAAGAGTATGCTTTTAGAAGTAATAAGTATTATGAAAAGTGAAGAAGTAAAGTAAGAGAAAAGAAGATAGAATTTCAGTTTTAAGGAGTATGCTTTGAGAAGTAATAAGTATTTAGAAAAGTGAAGAAGTGAAGTGAGAAAAGAAGATAGAATTTCAGTTTTAAGGAGTATGCTTTGAGAAGTAATAAGTATTTAGAAAAGTGAAGAAGTAAAGTGAGAAAAGAAGATAGAATTTCAGTTTTAAGGAGTATGCTTTGAGAAGTAATAAGTATTTAGAAAAGTGAAGAAGTGAAGTAAGAAAAGAAGATAGAATTTCAGTTTTAAAGAGTATGCTTTGAGAAGTAATAAGTATTATGAAAAGTGAAGAAGTGAAATAAGAAAAGAAGATAGAATTTCAGTTTTAATTAGTATGCTTAGAGAAGTAATAAGTATTTAGAAAAGTGAAGAAGTGAAGTGAGAAAAGAAGATAGAATTTCAGTTTTAAAGAGTATGCTTTGAGAAGTAATAAGTATTATGAAAAGTGAAGAAGTAAAGTAAGAAAAGAAGATAGAATTTCAGTTTTAAAGAGTATGCTTTGAGAAGTAATAAGTATTTAGAAAAGTGAAGAAGTGAAGTAAGAAAAGAAGATAGAATTTCAGTTTTAAAGAGTATGCTTTGAGAAGTAATAAGCATTTAGAAAAGTGAAGAAGTGAAGTGAGAAAAGAAGATAGAATTTCAGTTTTAAAGAGTATGCTTGTAGATGAAAGTTAGCCTATGGAAAAGTGAAGAAGTGAAGTGAGAAAAGAAGATAGAATTTCAGTTTTAAAGAGTATGTTTTGAGAAGTAATAAGTATTTAGAAAAGTGAAGAAGTAAAGTGAGAAAAGAAGATAGAATTTCAGTTTTAAAGAGTATGCTTTGAGAAGTAATAAGTATTTAGAAAAGTGAAGAAGTGAAGTAAGAAAAGAAGATAGAATTTCAGTTTTAAAGAGTATGCTTTGAGAAGTAATAAGTATTTAGAAAAGTGAAGAAGTAAAGTAAGAAAAGAAGATAGAATTTCAGTTTTAAAGAGTATGCTTTTAGAAGTAATAAGTATTATGAAAAGTGAAGAAGTAAAGTGAGAAAAGAAGATAGAATTTCAGTTTTAAAGAGTATGCTTTGAGAAGTAATAAGTATTTAGAAAAGTGAAGAAGTGAAGTGAGAAAAGAAGATAGAATTTCAGTTTTAAAGAGTATGTTTTGAGAAGTAATAAGTATTTAGAAAAGTGAAGAAGTAAAGTGAGAAAAGAAGATAGAATTTCAGTTTTAAAGAGTATGCTTTGAGAAGTAATAAGTATTTAGAAAAGAGAAGAAGTGAAGTAAGAAAAGAAGATAGAATTTCAGTTTTAAAGAGTATGCTTTGAGAAGTAATAAGTATTTAGAAAAGTGAAGAAGTAAAGTAAGAAAAGAAGATAGAATTTCAGTTTTAAAGAGTATGCTTTGAGAAGTAATAAGCATTTAGAAAAGTGAAGAAGTAAAGTAAGAAAAGAAGATAGAATTTCAGTTTTAAAGAGTATGCTTTGAGAAGTAATAAGTATTTAGAAAAGTGAAGAAGTGAAGTAAGAAAAGAAGATAGAATTTCAGTTTTAAAGAGTATGCTTTGAGAAGTAATAAGTATTTAGAAAAGTGAAGAAGTAAAGTAAGAAAAGAAGATAGAATTTCAGTTTTAAAGAGTATGCTATGAGAAGTAATAAGTATTTAGAAAAGTGAAGAAGTAAAGTGAGAAAAGAAGATAGAATTTCAGTTTTAAGGAGTATGCTTTGAGAAGTAATAAGTATTTAGAAAAGTGAAGAAGTGAAGTAAGAAAAGAAGATAGAATTTCAGTTTTAAAGAGTATGCTTTGAGAAGTAATAAGTATTTAGAAAAGTGAAGAAGTAAAGTAAGAAAAGAAGATAGAATTTCAGTTTTAAAGAGTATGCTATGAGAAGTAATAAGTATTTAGAAAAGTGAAGAAGTAAAGTGAGAAAAGAAGATAGAATTTCAGTTTTAAGGAGTATGCTTTGAGAAGTAATAAGTATTTAGAAAAGTGAAGAAGTAAAGTAAGAAAAGAAGATAGAATTTCAGTTTTAAAGAGTATGCTTTGAGAAGTAATAAGTATTATGAAAAGTGAAGAAGTAAAGTAAGAAAAGAAGATAGAATTTCAGTTTTAAGGAGTATGCTTTGAGAAGTAATAAGTATTTAGAAAAGTGAAGAAGTAAAGTAAGAAAAGAAGATAGAATTTCAGTTTTAAGGAGTATGCTTTGAGAAGTAATAAGCATTTAGAAAAGTGAAGAAGTAAAGTAAGAAAAGAAGATAGAATTTCAGTTTTAAAGAGTATGCTTTGAGAAGTAATAAGTATTTAGAAAAGTGAAGAAGTGAAGTAAGAAAAGAAGATAGAATTTCAGTTTTAAAGAGTATGCTTTGAGAAGTAATAAGTATTTAGAAAAGTGAAGAAGTAAAGTAAGAAAAGAAGATAGAATTTCAGTTTTAAAGAGTATGCTATGAGAAGTAATAAGTATTTAGAAAAGTGAAGAAGTAAAGTGAGAAAAGAAGATAGAATTTCAGTTTTAAGGAGTATGCTTTGAGAAGTAATAAGTATTTAGAAAAGTGAAGAAGTGAAGTAAGAAAAGAAGATAGAATTTCAGTTTTAAAGAGTATGCTTTGAGAAGTAATAAGTATTTAGAAAAGTGAAGAAGTAAAGTAAGAAAAGAAGATAGAATTTCAGTTTTAAAGAGTATGCTATGAGAAGTAATAAGTATTTAGAAAAGTGAAGAAGTAAAGTGAGAAAAGAAGATAGAATTTCAGTTTTAAGGAGTATGCTTTGAGAAGTAATAAGTATTTAGAAAAGTGAAGAAGTAAAGTAAGAAAAGAAGATAGAATTTCAGTTTTAAAGAGTATGCTTTGAGAAGTAATAAGTATTATGAAAAGTGAAGAAGTAAAGTAAGAAAAGAAGATAGAATTTCAGTTTTAAGGAGTATGCTTTGAGAAGTAATAAGTATTTAGAAAAGTGAAGAAGTAAAGTAAGAAAAGAAGATAGAATTTCAGTTTTAAGGAGTATGCTTTGAGAAGTAATAAGTATTTATAAAAGTGAAGAAGTAAAGTAAGAAAAGAAGATAGAATTTCAGTTTTAAAGAGTATGCTTAGAGAAGTAATAATTATTTAGAAAAGTGAAGAAGTAAAGTGCGAAAAAAAGATAGAATTTCAGTTTTAAAGAGTATGTTTTGAGAAGTAATAAGTATTTAGAAAAGTGAAGAAGTAAAGTGAGAAAAGAAGATAGAATTTCAGTTTTAAAGAGTATGCTTTGAGAAGTAATAAGTATTTAGAAAAGTGAAGAAGTGAAGTAAGAAAAGAAGATAGAATTTCAGTTTTAAAGAGTATGCTTTGAGAAGTAATAAGTATTTAGAAAAGTGAAGAAGTGAAGTAAGAAAAGAAGATAGAATTTCAGTTTTAAAGAGTATGCTTTGAGAAGTAATAAGTATTTAGAAAAGTGAAGAAGTGAAAGTAAGAAAAGAAGATAGAATTTCAGTTTTAAAGAGTATGCTTTAGAGAAGTAATAAGTATTTAGAAAAGTGAAGAAGTAAAGTAAGAAAAGAAGATAGAATTTCAGTTTTAAAGAGTATGCTTTGAGAAGTAATAAGTATTATGAAAAGTGAAGAAGTAAAGTGAGAAAAGAAGATAGAATTTCAGTTTTAAAGAGTATGCTTTGAGAAGTAATAAGTATTTAGAAAAGTGAAGAAGTGAAGTGAGAAAAGAAGATAGAATTTCAGTTTTAATTAGTATGCTTTGAGAAGTAATAAGTATTATGAAAAGTGAAGAAGTAAAGTGAGAAAAGAAGATAGAATTTCAGTTTTAAAGAGTATGCTTTGAGAAGTAATAAGTATTAAGAAAAGTGAAGAAGTGAAGTGAGAAAAGAAGATGGAATTTCAGTTTTAATTAGTATGCTTTGAGAAGTAATAAGTATTTAGAAAAGTGAGAAGTAAAGTGAGAAAAGAAGATAGAATTTCAGTTTTAAAGAGTATGCTTTGAGAAGTAATAAGTATTTAGAAAAGTGAAGAAGTAAAGTAAGAAAAGAAGATAGAATTTCAGTTTTAAGGAGTATGCTTTGAGAAGTAATAAGTATTTAGAAAAGTGAAGAAGTGAAGTGAGAAAAGAAGATAGAATTTCAGTTTTAAAGAGTATGCTTTGAGAAGTAATAAGTATTTAGAAAAGTGAAGAAGTGAAGTAAGAAAAGAAGATAGAATTTCAGTTTTAAAGAGTATGCTTTGAGAAGTAATAAGTATTATGAAAAGTGAAGAAGTAAAGTAAGAAAAGAAGATAGAATTTCAGTTTTAAAGAGTATGCTTGTAGATGAAAGTTAGCCTATAGAAAAGTGAAGAAGTAAAGTAAGAAAAGAAGATAGAATTTCAGTTTTAATTAGCATGCTTTGAGAAGTAATAAGTATTTAGAAAAGTGAAGAAGTAGCGTAATTAAAGAAGATAGAATTTCAGTTTTAAAGAGTATACTTTGAGAAGTAATAAGTATTTAGAAAAGTGAAGAAGTAAAGTTAGAAAAGAAGATAGAATTTCAGTTTTAAAGAGTATGCTTTGAGAAGTAATAAGTATTTTTAAAAGTGAAGAAGTAAAGTAAGAAAAGAAGATAGAATTTCAGTTTTAAAGAGTATGCTTTGAGAAGTAATAAGTATTTAGAAAAGTGAAGAAGTAAAGTAATTAAAGAAGATAGAATTTCAGTTTTAAAGAGTATGCTTTGAGAAGTAATAAGTATTTAGAAAAGTGAAGAAGTAAAGTAAGAAAAGAAGATAGAATTTCAGTTTTAAAGAGTATGCTTTGAGAAGTAATAAGTATTTAGAAAAGTGAAGAAGTAAAGTAAGAAAAGAAGATAGAATTTCAGTTTTAAAGAGTATGCTTTGAGAAGTAATAAGTATTTAGAAAAGTGAAGAAGTAAAGTAAGAAAAGAAGATAGAATTTCAGTTTTAAAGAGTATGCTATGAGAAGTAATAAGTATTTAGAAAAGTGAAGAAGTAAAGTAAGAAAAGAAGATAGAATTTCAGTTTTAAAGAGTATGCTTTGAGAAGTAATAAGTATTATGAAAAGTGAAGAAGTAAAGTAAGAAAAGAAGATAGAATTTCAGTTTTAAAGAGTATGCTTTGAGAAGTAATAAGTATTTAGAAAAGTGAAGAAGTAAAGTAAGAAAAGAAGATAGAATTTCAGTTTTAAAGAGTATGCTTTGAGAAGTAATAAGTATTTAGAAAAGTGAAGAAGTAAAGTAAGAAAAGAAGAAAGAATTTCAGTTTTAAGGAGTATGCTTTGAGAAGTAATAAGTATTTAGAAAAGTGAAGAAGTAAAGTAAGAAAAGAAGATAGAATTTCAGTTTTAAAGAGTATGCTTTGAGAAGTAATAAGTATTATGAAAAGTGAAGAAGTAAAGTAAGAAAAGAAGATAGAATTTCAGTTTTAAGGAGTATGCTTTGAGAAGTAATAAGTATTTAGAAAAGTGAAGAAGTAAAGTAAGAAAAGAAGATAGAATTTCAGTTTTAAGGAGTATGCTTTGAGAAGTAATAAGTATTTATAAAAGTGAAGAAGTAAAGTGAGAAAAGAAGATAGAATTTCAGTTTTAAAGAGTATGCTTAGAGAAGTAATAATTATTTAGAAAAGTGAAGAAGTAAAGTGCGAAAAAAAGATAGAATTTCAGTTTTAAAGAGTATGTTTTGAGAAGTAATAAGTATTTAGAAAAGTGAAGAAGTAAAGTGAGAAAAGAAGATAGAATTTCAGTTTTAAGGAGTATGCTTTGAGAAGTAATAAGTATTATGAAAAGTGAAGAAGTGAAGTAAGAAAAGAAGATAGAATTTCAGTTTTAAGGAGTATGCTTTGAGAAGTAATAAGTATTTAGAAAAGTGAAGAAGTAAAGTGAGAAAAGAAGATAGAATTTCAGTTTTAAAGAGTATGCTTTGAGAAGTAATAAGTATTTAGAAAAGTGAAGAAGTAAAGTGCGAAAAAAAGATAGAATTTCAGTTTTAAAGAGTATGTTTTGAGAAGTAATAAGTATTAAGAAAAGTGAAGAAGTGAAGTGAGAAAAGAAGATAGAATTTCAGTTTTAAGGAGTATGCTTTGAGAAGTAATAAGTATTTAGAAAAGTGAAGAAGTGAAGTAAGAAAAGAAGATAGAATTTCAGTTTTAAAGAGTATGCTTGTAGATGAAAGTTAGCCTATGGAAAAGTGAAGAAGTGAAGTGAGAAAAGAAGATAGAATTTCAGTTTTAAAGAGTATGCTTTGAGAAGTAATAAGTATTTAGAAAAGTGAAGAAGTAAAGTAAGAAAAGAAGATAGAATTTCAGTTTTAAAGAGTATGCTTTGAGAAGTAATAAGCATTTAGAAAAGTGAAGAAGTAAAGTAAGAAAAGAAGATAGAATTTCAGTTTTAAGGAGTATGCTTTGAGAAGTAATAAGTATTTAGAAAAGTGAAGAAGTGAAGTGAGAAAAGAAGATAGAATTTCAGTTTTAAAGAGTATGCTTTGAGAAGTAATAAGTATTTAGAAAAGTGAAGAAGTGAAGTAAGAAAAGAAGATAGAATTTCAGTTTTAAAGAGTATGCTTTGAGAAGTAATAAGTATTATGAAAAGTGAAGAAGTAAAGTGAGAAAAGAAGATAGAATTTCAGTTTTAAAGAGTATGCTTTGAGAAGTAATAAGTATTTAGAAAAGTGAAGAAGTAAAGTAAGAAAAGAAGATAGAATTTCAGTTTTAAAGAGTATGCTATGAGAAGTAATAAGTATTTAGAAAAGTGAAGAAGTAAAGTGAGAAAAGAAGATAGAATTTCAGTTTTAAGGAGTATGCTTTGAGAAGTAATAAGTATTTAGAAAAGTGAAGAAGTGAAGTAAGAAAAGAAGATAGAATTTCAGTTTTAAGGAGTATGCTTTGAGAAGTAATAAGTATTTAGAAAAGTGAAGAAGTAAAGTAAGAAAAGAAGATAGAATTTCAGTTTTAAAGAGTATGCTATGAGAAGTAATAAGTATTTAGAAAAGTGAAGAAGTAAAGTGAGAAAAGAAGATAGAATTTCAGTTTTAAGGAGTATGCTTTGAGAAGTAATAAGTATTTAGAAAAGTGAAGAAGTAAAGTAAGAAAAGAAGATAGAATTTCAGTTTTAAGGAGTATGCTTTGAGAAGTAATAAGTATTATGAAAAGTGAAGAAGTAAAGTAAGAAAAGAAGATAGAATTTCAGTTTTAAGGAGTATGCTTTGAGAAGTAATAAGTATTTAGAAAAGTGAAGAAGTAAAGTAAGAAAAGAAGATAGAATTTCAGTTTTAAGGAGTATGCTTTGAGAAGTAATAAGTATTTATAAAAGTGAAGAAGTAAAGTGAGAAAAGAAGATAGAATTTCAGTTTTAAAGAGTATGCTTGTAGATGAAAGTTAGCCTATGGAAAAGTGAAGAAGTGAAGTGAGAAAAGAAGATAGAATTTCAGTTTTAAAGAGTATGCTTTGAGAAGTAATAAGTATTATGAAAAGTGAAGAAGTAAAGTGAGAAAAGAAGATAGAATTTCAGTTTTAAAGAGTATGCTTTTAGAAGTAATAAGTATTATGAAAAGTGAAGAAGTAAAGTAAGAGAAAAGAAGATAGAATTTCAGTTTTAAAGAGTATGCTTTGAGAAGTAATAAGTATTATGAAAAGTGAAGAAGTGAAGTGAGAAAAGAAGATGGAATTTCAGTTTTAATTAGTATGCTTTGAGAAGTAATAAGTATTTAGAAAAGTGAGAAGTGAAGTAAGAAAAGAAGATAGAATTTCAGTTTTAAAGAGTATGCTTTTAGAAGTAATAAGTATTATGAAAAGTGAAGAAGTAAAGTGAGAAAAGAAGATAGAATTTCAGTTTTAAGGAGTATGCTTTGAGAAGTAATAAGTATTTAGAAAAGTGAAGAAGTGAAGTAAGAAAAGAAGATAGAATTTCAGTTTTAAGGAGTATGCTTTGAGAAGTAATAAGTATTATGAAAAGTGAAGAAGTGAAGTAAGAAAAGAAGATAGAATTTCAGTTTTAAGGAGTATGCTTTGAGAAGTAATAAGTATTTAGAAAAGTGAAGAAGTAAAGTGAGAAAAGAAGATAGAATTTCAGTTTTAAAGAGTATGCTTTGAGAAGTAATAAGTATTTAGAAAAGTGAAGAAGTAAAGTGCGAAAAAAAGATAGAATTTCAGTTTTAAAGAGTATGTTTTGAGAAGTAATAAGTATTAAGAAAAGTGAAGAAGTGAAGTGAGAAAAGAAGATAGAATTTCAGTTTTAAGGAGTATGCTTTGAGAAGTAATAAGTATTTAGAAAAGTGAAGAAGTGAAGTAAGAAAAGAAGATAGAATTTCAGTTTTAAAGAGTATGCTTGTAGATGAAAGTTAGCCTATGGAAAAGTGAAGAAGTGAAGTGAGAAAAGAAGATAGAATTTCAGTTTTAAAGAGTATGCTTTGAGAAGTAATAAGTATTTAGAAAAGTGAAGAAGTAAAGTAAGAAAAGAAGATAGAATTTCAGTTTTAAAGAGTATGCTTTGAGAAGTAATAAGTATTTAGAAAAGTGAAGAAGTAAAGTAAGAAAAGAAGATAGAATTTCAGTTTTAAGGAGTATGCTTTGAGAAGTAATAAGTATTTAGAAAAGTGAAGAAGTGAAGTGAGAAAAGAAGATAGAATTTCAGTTTTAAAGAGTATGCTTTGAGAAGTAATAAGTATTTAGAAAAGTGAAGAAGTGAAGTAAGAAAAGAAGATAGAATTTCAGTTTTAAAGAGTATGCTTTGAGAAGTAATAAGTATTATGAAAAGTGAAGAAGTAAAGTAAGAAAAGAAGATAGAATTTCAGTTTTAAAGAGTATGCTTTGAGAAGTAATAAGTATTTAGAAAAGTGAAGAAGTAAAGTAAGAAAAGAAGATAGAATTTCAGTTTTAAAGAGTATGCTTTGAGAAGTAATAAGTATTATGAAAAGTGAAGAAGTAAAGTGAGAAAAGAAGATAGAATTTCAGTTTTAAGGAGTATGCTTTGAGAAGTAATAAGTATTTAGAAAAGTGAAGAAGTGAAGTGAGAAAAGAAGATAGAATTTCAGTTTTAAGGAGTATGCTTTGAGAAGTAATAAGTATTTAGAAAAGTGAAGAAGTAAAGTAAGAAAAGAAGATAGAATTTCAGTTTTAAAGAGTATGCTTTTAGAAGTAATAAGTATTATGAAAAGTGAAGAAGTAAAGTGAGAAAAGAAGATAGAATTTCAGTTTTAAAGAGTATGCTTTGAGAAGTAATAAGTATTTAGAAAAGTGAAGAAGTAAAGTAAGAAAAGAAGATAGAATTTCAGTTTTAAAGAGTATGCTTTGAGAAGTAATAAGTATTTAGAAAAGTGAAGAAGTAAAGTAAGAAAAGAAGATAGAATTTCAGTTTTAAAGAGTATGCTTTTAGAAGTAATAAGTATTATGAAAAGTGAAGAAGTAAAGTAAGAGAAAAGAAGATAGAATTTCAGTTTTAAAGAGTATGCTTTGAGAAGTAATAAGTATTATGAAAAGTGAAGAAGTGAAGTGAGAAAAGAAGATGGAATTTCAGTTTTAATTAGTATGCTTTGAGAAGTAATAAGTATTTAGAAAAGTGAGAAGTGAAGTAAGAAAAGAAGATAGAATTTCAGTTTTAAAGAGTATGCTTTTAGAAGTAATAAGTATTATGAAAAGTGAAGAAGTAAAGTGAGAAAAGAAGATAGAATTTCAGTTTTAAGGAGTATGCTTTGAGAAGTAATAAGTATTTAGAAAAGTGAAGAAGTGAAGTAAGAAAAGAAGATAGAATTTCAGTTTTAAGGAGTATGCTTTGAGAAGTAATAAGTATTATGAAAAGTGAAGAAGTGAAGTAAGAAAAGAAGATAGAATTTCAGTTTTAAGGAGTATGCTTTGAGAAGTAATAAGTATTTAGAAAAGTGAAGAAGTAAAGTGAGAAAAGAAGATAGAATTTCAGTTTTAAAGAGTATGCTTTGAGAAGTAATAAGTATTTAGAAAAGTGAAGAAGTAAAGTGCGAAAAAAAGATAGAATTTCAGTTTTAAAGAGTATGTTTTGAGAAGTAATAAGTATTAAGAAAAGTGAAGAAGTGAAGTGAGAAAAGAAGATAGAATTTCAGTTTTAAGGAGTATGCTTTGAGAAGTAATAAGTATTTAGAAAAGTGAAGAAGTGAAGTAAGAAAAGAAGATAGAATTTCAGTTTTAAAGAGTATGCTTGTAGATGAAAGTTAGCCTATGGAAAAGTGAAGAAGTGAAGTGAGAAAAGAAGATAGAATTTCAGTTTTAAAGAGTATGCTTTGAGAAGTAATAAGTATTTAGAAAAGTGAAGAAGTAAAGTAAGAAAAGAAGATAGAATTTCAGTTTTAAGGAGTATGCTTTGAGAAGTAATAAGTATTTAGAAAAGTGAGAAGTGAAGTACGAAAAGAAGATAGAATTTCAGTTTTAAGAAGTATGCTTTGAGAAGTAATAAGTATTTAGAAAAGTGAAGAAGTGAAGTGAGAAAAGAAGATAGAATTTCAGTTTTAAAGAGTATGCTTTGAGAAGTAATAAGCATTTAGAAAAGTGAAGAAGTAAAGTAAGAAAAGAAGATAGAATTTCAGTTTTAAAGAGTATGCTTTGAGAAGTAATAAGCATTTAGAAAAGTGAAGAAGTAAAGTGAGAAAAGAAGATAGAATTTCAGTTTTAAGGAGTATGCTTTGAGAAGTAATAAGTATTTAGAAAAGTGAAGAAGTAAAGTAAGAAAAGAAGATAGAATTTCAGTTTTAAAGAGTATGCTATGAGAAGTAATAAGTATTTAGAAAAGTGAAGAAGTAAAGTGAGAAAAGAAGATAGAATTTCAGTTTTAAGGAGTATGCTTTGAGAAGTAATAAGTATTATGAAAAGTGAAGAAGTGAAGTGAGAAAAGAAGATAGAATTTCAGTTTTAAAGAGTATGCTTTGAGAAGTAATAAGTATTTAGAAAAGTGAAGAAGTGAAGTAAGAAAAGAAGATAGAATTTCAGTTTTAAAGAGTATGCTTTGAGAAGTAATAAGTATTATGAAAAGTGAAGAAGTAAAGTAAGAAAAGAAGATAGAATTTCAGTTTTAAAGAGTATGCTTGTAGATGAAAGTTAGCCTATAGAATAGTGAAGAAGTAAAGTAAGAAAAGAAGATAGAATTTCAGTTTTAAAGAGTATGCTTTGAGAAGTAATAAGTATTTAGAAAAGTGAAGAAGTAAAGTGAGAAAAGAAGATAGAATTTCAGTTTTAAGGAGTATGCTTTGAGAAGTAATAAGTATTTAGAAAAGTGAAGAAGTGAAGTGAGAAAAGAAGATAGAATTTCAGTTTTAAGGAGTATGCTTTGAGAAGTAATAAGTATTTAGAAAAGTGAAGAAGTAAAGTAAGAAAAGAAGATAGAATTTCAGTTTTAAAGAGTATGCTTGTAGATGAAAGTTAGCCTATGGAAAAGTGAAGAAGTAAAGTGAGAAAAGAAGATAGAATTTCAGTTTTAAAGAGTATGCTTTGAGAAGTAATAAGTATTTAGAAAAGTGAAGAAGTAAAGTGAGAAAAGAAGATAGAATTTCAGTTTTAAAGAGTATGCTTGTAGATGAAAGTTAGCCTATAGAAAAGTGAAGAAGTGAAGTGAGAAAAGAAGATAGAATTTCAGTTTTAAGGAGTATGCTTTGAGAAGTAATAAGTATTTAGAAAAGTGAAGAAGTGAAGTGAGAAAAGAAGATAGAATTTCAGTTTTAAAGAGTATGCTTTGAGAAGTAATAAGTATTTAGAAAAGTGAAGAAGTAAAGTGAGAAAAGAAGATAGAATTTCAGTTTTAAGGAGTATGCTTTGAGAAGTAATAAGTATTAAGAAAAGTGAAGAAGTAAAGTAAGAAAAGAAGATAGAATTTCAGTTTTAAAGAGTATGTTTTGAGAAGTAATAAGTATTTAGAAAAGTGAAGAAGTGAAGTGAGAAAAGAAGATAGAATTTCAGTTTTAAGGAGTATGCTTTGAGAAGTAATAAGTATTTAGAAAAGTGAAGAAGTGAAGTAAGAAAAGAAGATAGAATTTCAGTTTTAAGGAGTATGCTTGTAGATGAAAGTTAGCCTATAGAAAAGTGAAGAAGTGAAGTAAGAAAAGAAGATAGAATTTCAGTTTTAAAGAGTATGCTTTGAGAAGTAATAAGTATTATGAAAAGTGAAGAAGTAAAGTAAGAAAAGAAGATAGAATTTCAGTTTTAAAGAGTATGCTTGTAGATGAAAGTTAGCCTATAGAAAAGTGAAGAAGTGAAGTAAGAAAAGAAGATAGAATTTCAGTTTTAAGGAGTATGCTTTGAGAAGTAATAAGTATTATGAAAAGTGAAGAAGTGAAGTAAGAAAAGAAGATAGAATTTCAGTTTTAAGGAGTATGCTTTGAGAAGTAATAAGTATTTAGAAAAGTAAGAAGTGAAGTGAGAAAAGAAGATAGAATTTCAGTTTTAAGGAGTATGCTTTGAGAAGTAATAAGTATTTAGAAAAGTGAAGAAGTGAAGTGAGAAAAGAAGATAGAATTTCAGTTTTAAGGAGTATGCTTTGAGAAGTAATAAGTATTTAGAAAAGTGAAGAAGTGAAGTGAGAAAAGAAGATAGAATTTCAGTTTTAAAGAGTATGCTTTGAGAAGTAATAAGTATTTAGAAAAGTGAAGAAGTAAAGTGAGAAAAGAAGATAGAATTTCAGTTTTAAGGAGTATGCTTTGAGAAGTAATAAGTATTAAGAAAAGTGAAGAAATAAAGTAAGAAAAGAAGATAGAATTTCAGTTTTAAAGAGTATGTTTTGAGAAGTAATAAGTATTTAGAAAAGTGAAGAAGTAAAGTGAGAAAAGAAGATAGAATTTCAGTTTTAAGGAGTATGCTTTGAGAAGTAATAAGTATTTAGAAAAGTGAAGAAGTGAAGTAAGAAAAGAAGATAGAATTTCAGTTTTAAAGAGTATGCTTTTAGAAGTAATAAGTATTATGAAAAGTGAAGAAGTAAAGTAAGAAAAGAAGATAGAATTTCAGTTTTAAGGAGTATGCTATGAGAAGTAATAAGTATTTAGAAAAGTGAAGAAGTAAAGTGAGAAAAGAAGATAGAATTTCAGTTTTAAGGAGTATGCTTTGAGAAGTAATAAGTATTATGAAAAGTGAAGAAGTGAAGTGAGAAAAGAAGATAGAATTTCAGTTTTAAAGAGTATGCTTTGAGAAGTAATAAGTATTTAGAAAAGTGAAGAAGTGAAGTAAGAAAAGAAGATAGAATTTCAGTTTTAAAGAGTATGTTTTGAGAAGTAATAAGTATTTAGAAAAGTGAAGAAGTAAAGTGAGAAAAGAAGATAGAATTTCAGTTTTAAAGAGTATGCTTTGAGAAGTAATAAGTATTTAGAAAAGTGAAGAAGTGAAGTAAGAAAAGAAGATAGAATTTCAGTTTTAAAGAGTATGCTTTGAGAAGTAATAAGTATTTAGAAAAGTGAAGAAGTAAAGTAAGAAAAGAAGATAGAATTTCAGTTTTAAGGAGTATGCTATGAGAAGTAATAAGTATTTAGAAAAGTGAAGAAGTAAAGTGAGAAAAGAAGATAGAATTTCAGTTTTAAGGAGTATGCTTTGAGAAGTAATAAGTATTATGAAAAGTGAAGAAGTGAAGTGAGAAAAGAAGATAGAATTTCAGTTTTAAAGAGTATGCTTTGAGAAGTAATAAGTATTTAGAAAAGTGAAGAAGTGAAGTAAGAAAAGAAGATAGAATTTCAGTTTTAAAGAGTATGTTTTGAGAAGTAATAAGTATTTAGAAAAGTGAAGAAGTAAAGTGAGAAAAGAAGATAGAATTTCAGTTTTAAAGAGTATGCTTTGAGAAGTAATAAGTATTTAGAAAAGTGAAGAAGTGAAGTAAGAAAAGAAGATAGAATTTCAGTTTTAAAGAGTATGCTTTGAGAAGTAATAAGTATTTAGAAAAGTGAAGAAGTAAAGTAAGAAAAGAAGATAGAATTTCAGTTTTAAGGAGTATGCTTTGAGAAGTAATAAGTATTTAGAAAAGTGAAGAAGTAAAGTAAGAAAAGAAGATAGAATTTCAGTTTTAAAGAGTATGCTTGTAGATGAAAGTTAGCCTATGGAAAAGTGAAGAAGTGAAGTGAGAAAAGAAGATAGAATTTCAGTTTTAAAGAGTATGCTTTGAGAAGTAATAAGTATTTAGAAAAGTGAAGAAGTGAAGTGAGAAAAGAAGATAGAATTTCAGTTTTAAAGAGTATGCTTTGAGAAGTAATAAGTATTTAGAAAAGTGAAGAAGTGAAGTACGAAAAGAAGATAGAATTTCAGTTTTAAGAAGTATGATTTGAGAAGTAATAAGTATTTAGAAAAGTGAAGAAGTGAAGTGAGAAAAGAAGATAGAATTTCAGTTTTAAAGAGTATGCTTTGAGAAGTAATAAGCATTTAGAAAAGTGAAGAAGTAAAGTAAGAAAAGAAGATAGAATTTCAGTTTTAAAGAGTATGCTTTGAGAAGTAATAAGTATTATGAAAAGTGAAGAAGTAAAGTGAGAAAAGAAGATAGAATTTCAGTTTTAAAGAGTATGCTTTGAGAAGTAATAAGTATTTAGAAAAGTGAAGAAGTAAAGTAAGAAAAGAAGATAGAATTTCAGTTTTAAAGAGTATGCTATGAGAAGTAATAAGTATTTAGAAAAGTGAAGAAGTAAAGTGAGAAAAGAAGATAGAATTTCAGTTTTAAGGAGTATGCTTTGAGAAGTAATAAGTATTTAGAAAAGTGAAGAAGTGAAGTGAGAAAAGAAGATAGAATTTCAGTTTTAAAGAGTATGCTTTGAGAAATAATAAGTATTTAGAAAAGTGAAGAAGTGAAGTAAGAAAAGAAGATAGAATTTCAGTTTTAAAGAGTATGCTTTGAGAAGTAATAAGTATTATGAAAAGTGAAGAAGTAAAGTAAGAAAAGAAGATAGAATTTCAGTTTTAAAGAGTATGCTTGTAGATGAAAGTTAGCCTATAGAAAAGTGAAGAAGTAAAGTAAGAAAAGAAGATAGAATTTCAGTTTTTAAGAGTATGCTATGAGAAGTAATAAGTATTTAGAAAAGTGAAGAAGTAAAGTGAGAAAAGAAGATAGAATTTCAGTTTTAAGGAGTATGCTTTGAGAAGTAATAAGTATTTAGAAAAGTGAAGAAGTGAAGTGAGAAAAGAAGATAGAATTTCAGTTTTAAGGAGTATGCTTTGAGAAGTAATAAGTATTTAGAAAAGTGAAGAAGTAAAGTAAGAAAAGAAGATAGAATTTCAGTTTTAAAGAGTATGCTTTTAGAAGTAATAAGTATTATGAAAAGTGAAGAAGTAAAGTGAGAAAAGAAGATAGAATTTCAGTTTTAAAGAGTATGCTTTGAGAAGTAATAAGTATTTAGAAAAGTGAAGAAGTAAAGTAAGAAAAGAAGATAGAATTTCAGTTTTAAAGAGTATGCTTGTAGATGAAAGTTAGCCTATGGAAAAGTGAAGAAGTGAAGTGAGAAAAGAAGATAGAATTTCAGTTTTTAAGAGTATGCTATGAGAAGTAATAAGTATTTAGAAAAGTGAAGAAGTAAAGTGAGAAAAGAAGATAGAATTTCAGTTTTAAGGAGTATGCTTTGAGAAGTAATAAGTATTTAGAAAAGTGAAGAAGTAAAGTGAGAAAAGAAGATAGAATTTCAGTTTTAAAGAGTATGCTTTTAGAAGTAATAATTATTTAGAAAAGTGAAGAAGTGAAGTAAGAAAAGAAGATAGAATTTCAGTTTTAAAGAGTATGCTTTGAGAAGTAATAAGTATTTAGAAAAGTGAAGAAGTAAAGTAAGAAAAGAAGATAGAATTTCAGTTTTAAGGAGTATGCTTTGAGAAGTAATAAGTATTTAGAAAAGTGAAGAAGTGAAGTAAGAAAAGAAGATAGAATTTCAGTTTTAAAGAGTATGCTTGTAGATGAAAGTTAGCCTATGGAAAAGTGAAGAAGTGAAGTGAGAAAAGAAGATAGAATTTCAGTTTTAAAGAGTATGCTTTGAGAAGTAATAAGTATTTAGAAAAGTGAAGAAGTGAAGTGAGAAAAGAAGATAGAATTTCAGTTTTAAAGAGTATGCTTTGAGAAGTAATAAGTATTTAGAAAAGTGAAGAAGTGAAGTACGAAAAGAAGATAGAATTTCAGTTTTAAGAAGTATGATTTGAGAAGTAATAAGTATTTAGAAAAGTGAAGAAGTGAAGTGAGAAAAGAAGATAGAATTTCAGTTTTAAAGAGTATGCTTTGAGAAGTAATAAGCATTTAGAAAAGTGAAGAAGTAAAGTAAGAAAAGAAGATAGAATTTCAGTTTTAAAGAGTATGCTTTGAGAAGTAATAAGTATTTAGAAAAGTGAAGAAGTAAAGTGAGAAAAGAAGATAGAATTTCAGTTTTAAAGAGTATGCTTTGAGAAGTAATAAGTATTTAGAAAAGTGAAGAAGTAAAGTAAGAAAAGAAGATAGAATTTCAGTTTTAAAGAGTATGCTATGAGAAGTAATAAGTATTTAGAAAAGTGAAGAAGTAAAGTGAGAAAAGAAGATAGAATTTCAGTTTTAAGGAGTATGCTTTGAGAAGTAATAAGTATTTAGAAAAGTGAAGAAGTGAAGTGAGAAAAGAAGATAGAATTTCAGTTTTAAAGAGTATGCTTTGAGAAGTAATAAGTATTTAGAAAAGTGAAGAAGTGAAGTAAGAAAAGAAGATAGAATTTCAGTTTTAAAGAGTATGCTTTGAGAAGTAATAAGTATTATGAAAAGTGAAGAAGTAAAGTAAGAAAAGAAGATAGAATTTCAGTTTTAAAGAGTATGCTTGTAGATGAAAGTTAGCCTATAGAAAAGTGAAGAAGTAAAGTAAGAAAAGAAGATAGAATTTCAGTTTTTAAGAGTATGCTATGAGAAGTAATAAGTATTTAGAAAAGTGAAGAAGTAAAGTGAGAAAAGAAGATAGAATTTCAGTTTTAAAGAGTATGCTTTGAGAAGTAATAAGTATTATGAAAAGTGAAGAAGTGAAGTAAGAAAAGAAGATAGAATTTCAGTTTTAAGGAGTATGCTTTGAGAAGTAATAAGTATTTAGAAAAGTGAAGAAGTGAAGTGAGAAAAGAAGATAGAATTTCAGTTTTAAAGAGTATGCTTGTAGATGAAAGTTAGCCTATGGAAAAGTGAAGAAGTGAAGTGAGAAAAGAAGATAGAATTTCAGTTTTTAAGAGTATGCTTTTAGAAGTAATAAGTATTATGAAAAGTGAAGAAGTAAAGTAAGAGAAAAGAAGATAGAATTTCAGTTTTAAAGAGTATGCTTTGAGAAGTAATAAGTATTATGAAAAGTGAAGAAGTAAAGTAAGAAAAGAAGATAGAATTTCAGTTTTAAAGAGTATGCTTGTAGATGAAAGTTAGCCTATAGAAAAGTGAAGAAGTGAAGTGAGAAAAGAAGATAGAATTTCAGTTTTAAGGAGTATGCTTTGAGAAGTAATAAGTATTTAGAAAAGTGAAGAAGTGAAGTGAGAAAAGAAGATAGAATTTCAGTTTTAAGGAGTATGCTTTGAGAAGTAATAAGTATTTAGAAAAGTGAAGAAGTAAAGTAAGAAAAGAAGATAGAATTTCAGTTTTAAAGAGTATGCTTTGAGAAGTAATAAGTATTATGAAAAGTGAAGAAGTGAAGTAAGAAAAGAAGATAGAATTTCAGTTTTAAGGAGTATGCTTTGAGAAGTAATAAGTATTTAGAAAAGTGAAGAAGTGAAGTGAGAAAAGAAGATAGAATTTCAGTTTTAAAGAGTATGCTTGTAGATGAAAGTTAGCCTATGGAAAAGTGAAGAAGTGAAGTGAGAAAAGAAGATAGAATTTCAGTTTTTAAGAGTATGCTTTTAGAAGTAATAAGTATTATGAAAAGTGAAGAAGTAAAGTAAGAGAAAAGAAGATAGAATTTCAGTTTTAAAGAGTATGCTTTGAGAAGTAATAAGTATTATGAAAAGTGAAGAAGTGAAGTGAGAAAAGAAGATGGAATTTCAGTTTTAATTAGTATGCTTTGAGAAGTAATAAGTATTTAGAAAAGTGAGAAGTGAAGTAAGAAAAGAAGATAGAATTTCAGTTTTAAAGAGTATGCTTTTAGAAGTAATAAGTATTATGAAAAGTGAAGAAGTAAAGTGAGAAAAGAAGATAGAATTTCAGTTTTAAGGAGTATGCTTTGAGAAGTAATAAGTATTTAGAAAAGTGAAGAAGTGAAGTAAGAAAAGAAGATAGAATTTCAGTTTTAAGGAGTATGCTTTGAGAAGTAATAAGTATTATGAAAAGTGAAGAAGTGAAGTAAGAAAAGAAGATAGAATTTCAGTTTTAAGGAGTATGCTTTGAGAAGTAATAAGTATTTAGAAAAGTGAAGAAGTAAAGTGAGAAAAGAAGATAGAATTTCAGTTTTAAAGAGTATGCTTAGAGAAGTAATAATTATTTAGAAAAGTGAAGAAGTAAAGTGCGAAAAAAAGATAGAATTTCAGTTTTAAAGAGTATGTTTTGAGAAGTAATAAGTATTTAGAAAAGTGAAGAAGTGAAGTGAGAAAAGAAGATAGAATTTCAGTTTTAAGGAGTATGCTTTGAGAAGTAATAAGTATTTAGAAAAGTGAAGAAGTAAAGTAAGAAAAGAAGATAGAATTTCAGTTTTAAAGAGTATGCTTGTAGATGAAAGTTAGCCTATGGAAAAGTGAAGAAGTGAAGTGAGAAAAGAAGATAGAATTTCAGTTTTAAAGAGTATGCTTTGAGAAGTAATAAGTATTTAGAAAAGTGAAGAAGTAAAGTAAGAAAAGAAGATAGAATTTCAGTTTTAAGGAGTATGCTTTGAGAAGTAATAAGTATTTAGAAAAGTGAGAAGTGAAGTACGAAAAGAAGATAGAATTTCAGTTTTAAGAAGTATGCTTTGAGAAGTAATAAGTATTTAGAAAAGTGAAGAAGTGAAGTGAGAAAAGAAGATAGAATTTCAGTTTTAAAGAGTATGCTTTGAGAAGTAATAAGCATTTAGAAAAGTGAAGAAGTAAAGTGAGAAAAGAAGATAGAATTTCAGTTTTAAAGAGTATGCTTTGAGAAGTAATAAGTATTTAGAAAAGTGAAGAAGTGAAGTGAGAAAAGAAGATAGAATTTCAGTTTTAAGGAGTATGCTTTGAGAAGTAATAAGTATTTAGAAAAGTGAAGAAGTAAAGTGAGAAAAGAAGATAGAATTTCAGTTTTAAGGAGTATGCTTGTAGATGAAAGTTAGCCTATAGAAAAGTGAAGAAGTGAAGTGAGAAAAGAAGATAGAATTTCAGTTTTAAAGAGTATGCTTTGAGAAGTAATAAGTATTTAGAAAAGTGAAGAAGTGAAGTAAGAAAAGAAGATAGAATTTCAGTTTTAAAGAGTATGCTATGAGAAGTAATAAGTATTTAGAAAAGTGAAGAAGTAAAGTGAGAAAAGAAGATAGAATTTCAGTTTTAAGGAGTATGCTTTGAGAAGTAATAAGTATTTAGAAAAGTGAAGAAGTGAAGTGAGAAAAGAAGATAGAATTTCAGTTTTAAAGAGTATGCTTTGAGAAGTAATAAGTATTTAGAAAAGTGAAGAAGTGAAGTAAGAAAAGAAGATAGAATTTCAGTTTTAAGGAGTATGCTTTGAGAAGTAATAAGTATTTAGAAAAGTGAAGAAGTGAAGTGAGAAAAGAAGATAGAATTTCAGTTTTAAGGAGTATGCTTTGAGAAGTAATAAGTATTTAGAAAAGTGAAGAAGTAAAGTGAGAAAAGAAGATAGAATTTCAGTTTTAAAGAGTATGCTTTGAGAAGTAATAAGTATTTAGAAAAGTGAAGAAGTAAAGTAAGAAAAGAAGATAGAATTTCAGTTTTAAAGAGTATGCTTTGAGAAGTAATAAGTATTTAGAAAAGTGAAGAAGTGAAGTAAGAAAAGAAGATAGAATTTCAGTTTTAAAGAGTATGCTTTGAGAAGTAATAAGTATTTAGAAAAGTGAAGAAGTGAAGTGAGAAAAGAAGATAGAATTTCAGTTTTAAAGAGTATGCTTTGAGAAGTAATAAGTATTTAGAAAAGTGAAGAAGTAAAGTGAGAAAAGAAGATAGAATTTCAGTTTTTAAGAGTATGCTATGAGAAGTAATAAGTATTTAGAAAAGTGAAGAAGTAAAGTGAGAAAAGAAGATAGAATTTCAGTTTTAAAGAGTATGCTTTGAGAAGTAATAAGTATTTAGAAAAGTGAGAAGTGAAGTGAGAAAAGAAGATAGAATTTCAGTTTTAAGGAGTATGCTTTGAGAAGTAATAAGTATTTAGAAAAGTGAAGAAGTGAAGTGAGAAAAGAAGATAGAATTTCAGTTTTAAAGAGTATGCTTTGAGAAGTAATAAGTATTTAGAAAAGTGAAGAAGTAAAGTAAGAAAAGAAGATAGAATTTCAGTTTTAAAGAGTATGCTTTGAGAAGTAATAAGTATTTAGAAAAGTGAAGAAGTGAAGTAAGAAAAGAAGATAGAATTTCAGTTTTAAGGAGTATGCTTTGAGAAGTGATAAGTATTTAGAAAAGTGAAGAAGTGAAGTAAGAAAAGAAGATAGAATTTCAGTTTTAAAGAGTATGCTATGAGAAGTAATAAGTATTTAGAAAAGTGAAGAAGTAAAGTGAGAAAAGAAGATAGAATTTCAGTTTTTAAGAGTATGCTTTGAGAAGTAATAAGTATTTAGAAAAGTGAAGAAGTGAAGTGAGAAAAGAAGATAGAATTTCAGTTTTAAAGAGTATGCTTGTAGATGAAAGTTAGCCTATGGAAAAGTGAAGAAGTAAAGTGAGAAAAGAAGATAGAATTTCAGTTTTAAAGAGTATGCTTTGAGAAGTAATAAGTATTTAGAAAAGTGAAGAAGTAAAGTAAGAAAAGAAGATAGAATTTCAGTTTTAAGGAGTATGCTTTGAGAAGTAATAAGTATTTAGAAAAGTGAAGAAGTGAAGTGAGAAAAGAAGATAGAATTTCAGTTTTAAAGAGTATGCTATGAGAAGTAATAAGTATTTAGAAAAGTGAAGAAGTGAAGTGAGAAAAGAAGATAGAATTTCAGTTTTAAGGAGTATGCTTTTAGAAGTAATAAGTATTTAGAAAAGTGAAGAAGTGAAGTGAGAAAAGAAGATAGAATTTCAGTTTTAAAGAGTATGCTTTGAGAAGTAATAAGTATTTAGAAAAGTGAAGAAGTAAA
Source organism: Loxodes magnus (assembly GCA_946699065.1). Taxonomy (NCBI): domain Eukaryota; phylum Ciliophora; class Karyorelictea; order Loxodida; family Loxodidae; genus Loxodes; species Loxodes magnus. Next base: position 233,651 of record CAMPDV010000445.1, read on the forward strand.
GTGAGAAAAGAAGATAGAATTTCAGTTTTAAAGAGTATGCTTTGAGAAGTAATAAGTATTTAGAAAAGTGAAGAAGTGAAGTGAGAAAAGAAGATAGAATTTCAGTTTTAAAGAGTATGTTTTGAGAAGTAATAAGTATTTAGAAAAGTGAAGAAGTGAAGTGAGAAAAGAAGATAGAATTTCAGTTTTAAGGAATATGCTTTGAGAAGTAATAAGTATTTAGAAAAGTGAAGAAGTAAAGTGAGAAAAGAAGATAGAATTTCAGTTTTAAAGAGTATGCTTTGAGAAGTAATAAGCATTTAGAAAAGTGAAGAAGTGAAGTAAGAAAAGAAGATAGAATTTCAGTTTTAAAGAGTATGTTTTGAGAAGTAATAAGTATTATGAAAAGTGAAGAAGTGAAGTGAGAAAAGAAGATGGAATTTCAGTTTTAATTAGTATGCTTTGAGAAGTAATAAGTATTTAGAAAAGTGAAGAAGTGAAGTGAGATAAGAAGATAGAATTTCAGTTTTAAAGAGTATGCTTTGAGAAGTGATAAGTATTTAGAAAAGTGAAGAAGTAAAGTAAGAAAAGAAGATAGAATTTCAGTTTTAAAGAGTATGCTTTGAGAAGTAATAAGTATTTAGAAAAGTGAAGAAGTAAAGTAAGAAAAGAAGATAGAATTTCAGTTTTAAAGAGTATGCTTTGAGAAGTAATAAGTATTATGAAAAGTGAAGAAGTGAAGTAAGAAAAGAAGATAGAATTTCAGTTTTAAGGAGTATGCTTTGAGAAGTAATAAGTATTTAGAAAAGTGAAGAAGTGAAGTGAGAAAAGAAGATAGAATTTCAGTTTTAAAGAGTATGCTTGTAGATGAAAGTTAGCCTATAGAAAAGTGAAGAAGTGAAGTGAGAAAAGAAGATAGAATTTCAGTTTTAAGGAGTATGCTTTGAGAAGTAATAAGTATTTAGAAAAGTGAAGAAGTGAAGTGAGAAAAGAAGATAGAATTTCAGTTTTAAAGAGTATGCTTTGAGAAGTAATAAGTATTTAGAAAAGTGAAGAAGTAAAGTGAGAAAAGAAGATAGAATTTCAGTTTTAAGGAGTATGCTTTGAGAAGTAATAATTATTTAGAAAAGTGAAGAAGTAAAGTGCGAAAAAAGATAGAATTTCAGTTTTAAAGAGTATGCTTTGAGAAGTGATAAGTATTTAGAAAAGTGAAGAAGTAGAAGTAAGAAAAGAAGATAGAATTTCAGTTTTAAAGAGTATGCTTTGAGAAGTAATAAGTATTTTGAGAAGTAATAAGTATTTAGTAAAAGTGAAGAAGTAAAGTAAGAAAAGAAGATAGAATTTCAGTTTTAAAGAGTATGCTTTGAGAAGTAATAAGTATTATGAAAAGTGAAGAAGTGAAGTAAGAAAAGAAGATAGAATTTCAGTTTTAAGGAGTATGCTTTGAGAAGTAATAAGTATTTAGAAAAGTGAAGAAGTGAAGTGAGAAAAGAAGATAGAATTTCAGTTTTAAAGAGTATGCTTGTAGATGAAAGTTAGCCTATAGAAAAGTGAAGAAGTGAAGTGAGAAAAGAAGATAGAATTTCAGTTTTAAGGAGTATGCTTTGAGAAGTAATAAGTATTTAGAAAAGTGAAGAAGTGAAGTGAGAAAAGAAGATAGAATTTCAGTTTTAAAGAGTATGCTTTGAGAAGTAATAAGTATTTAGAAAAGTGAAGAAGTAAAGTGAGAAAAGAAGATAGAATTTCAGTTTTAAGGAGTATGCTTTGAGAAGTAATAAGTATTAAGAAAAGTGAAGAAGTAAAGTAAGAAAAGAAGATAGAATTTCAGTTTTAAAGAGTATGTTTTGAGAAGTAATAAGTATTTAGAAAAGTGAAGAAGTGAAGTGAGAAAAGAAGATAGAATTTCAGTTTTAAGGAGTATGCTTTGAGAAGTAATAAGTATTTAGAAAAGTGAAGAAGTAAAGTGAGAAAAGAAGATAGAATTTCAGTTTTAAGGAGTATGCTTGTAGATGAAAGTTAGCCTATAGAAAAGTGAAGAAGTGAAGTGAGAAAAGAAGATAGAATTTCAGTTTTAAAGAGTATGCTTTTAGAAGTAATAAGTATTATGAAAAGTGAAGAAGTGAAGTAAGAAAAGAAGATAGAATTTCAGTTTTAATTAGTATGCTTAGAGAAGTAATAAGTATTTAGAAAAGTGAAGAAGTGAAGTAAGAAAAGAAGATAGAATTTCAGTTTTAAAGAGTATGCTTTGAGAAGTAATAAGTATTATGAAAAGTGAAGAAGTAAAGTAAGAAAAGAAGATAGAATTTCAGTTTTAAGGAGTATGCTTTGAGAAGTAATAAGTATTTAGAAAAGTGAGAAGTGAAGTACGAAAAGAAGATAGAATTTCAGTTTTAAGAAGTATGCGTTGAGAAGTAATAAGTATTTATAAAAGTGAAGAAGTAAAGTGAGAAAAGAAGATAGAATTTCAGTTTTAAAGAGTATGCTTAGAGAAGTAATAATTATTTAGAAAAGTGAAGAAGTAAAGTGCGAAAAAAAGATAGAATTTCAGTTTTAAAGAGTATGTTTTGAGAAGTAATAAGTATTTAGAAAAGTGAAGAAGTAAAGTGAGAAAAGAAGATAGAATTTCAGTTTTAAAGAGTATGCTTTGAGAAGTAATAAGTATTATGAAAAGTGAAGAAGTAAAGTAAGAAAAGAAGATAGAATTTCAGTTTTAAGGAGTATGCTTTGAGAAGTAATAAGTATTTAGAAAAGTGAGAAGTGAAGTACGAAAAGAAGATAGAATTTCAGTTTTAAGAAGTATGCTTTGAGAAGTAATAAGTATTTATAAAAGTGAAGAAGTAAAGTGAGAAAAGAAGATAGAATTTCAGTTTTAAAGAGTATGCTTAGAGAAGTAATAATTATTTAGAAAAGTGAAGAAGTAAAGTGCGAAAAAAAGATAGAATTTCAGTTTTAAAGAGTATGTTTTGAGAAGTAATAAGTATTTAGAAAAGTGAAGAAGTAAAGTGAGAAAAGAAGATAGAATTTCAGTTTTAAAGAGTATGCTTTGAGAAGTAATAAGTATTTAGAAAAGTGAAGAAGTGAAGTAAGAAAAGAAGATAGAATTTCAGTTTTAAAGAGTATGCTTTGAGAAGTAATAAGTATTTAGAAAAGTGAAGAAGTAAAGTAAGAAAAGAAGATAGAATTTCAGTTTTAAGGAGTATGCTTTGAGAAGTAATAAGTATTTAGAAAAGTGAAGAAGTAAAGTAAGAAAAGAAGATAGAATTTCAGTTTTAAAGAGTATGCTTGTAGATGAAAGTTAGCCTATGGAAAAGTGAAGAAGTGAAGTGAGAAAAGAAGATAGAATTTCAGTTTTAAAGAGTATGCTTTGAGAAGTAATAAGTATTATGAAAAGTGAAGAAGTAAAGTAAGAAAAGAAAATAGAATTTCAGTTTTAAGGAGTATGCTTTGAGAAGTAATAAGTATTTAGAAAAGTGAAGAAGTGAAGTAAGAAAAGAAGATAGAATTTCAGTTTTTAAGAGTATGCTATGAGAAGTAATAAGTATTTAGAAAAGTGAAGAAGTAAAGTGAGAAAAGAAGATAGAATTTCAGTTTTAAGGAGTATGCTTTGAGAAGTAATAAGTATTTAGAAAAGTGAAGAAGTGAAGTGAGAAAAGAAGATAGAATTTCAGTTTTAAGGAGTATGCTTTGAGAAGTAATAAGTATTTAGAAAAGTGAAGAAGTAAAGTGAGAAAAGAAGATAGAATTTCAGTTTTAAAGAGTATGCTTTGAGAAGTAATAAGTATTTAGAAAAGTGAAGAAGTAAAGTAAGAAAAGAAGATAGAATTTCAGTTTTAAAGAGTATGTTTTGAGAAGTAATATGTATTTAGAAAAGTGAAGAAGTGAAGTGAGAAAAGAAGATAGAGTTTCAGTTTTAAGGAGTATGCTTTGAGAAGTAATAAGTATTTAGAAAAGTGAAGAAGTAAAGTGAGAAAAGAAGATAGAATTTCAGTTTTAAAGAGTATGCTTTGAGAAGTAATAAGCATTTAGAAAAGTGAAGAAGTAAAGTGAGAAAAGAAGATAGAATTTCAGTTTTAAAGAGTATGTTTTGAGAAGTAATAAGTATTATGAAAAGTGAAGAAGTGAAGTGAGAAAAGAAGATGGAATTTCAGTTTTAATTAGTATGCTTTGAGAAGTAATAAGTATTTAGAAAAGTGAGAAGTGAAGTAAGAAAAGAAGATAGAATTTCAGTTTTAAGGAGTATGCTTTGAGAAGTAATAAGTATTTAGAAAAGTGAAGAAGTAAAGTGCGAAAAAAAGATAGAATTTCAGTTTTAAAGAGTATGTTTTGAGAAGTAATAAGTATTTAGAAAAGTGAAGAAGTAAAGTGAGAAAAGAAGATAGAATTTCAGTTTTAAGGAGTATGCTTTGAGAAGTAATAAGTATTATGAAAAGTGAAGAAGTGAAGTAAGAAAAGAAGATAGAATTTCAGTTTTAAGGAGTATGCTTTGAGAAGTAATAAGTATTTAGAAAAGTGAAGAAGTAAAGTAAGAAAAGAAGATAGAATTTCAGTTTTAAAGAGTATGCTTTGAGAAGTAATAAGTATTTAGAAAAGTGAAGAAGTGAAGTAAGAAAAGAAGATAGAATTTCAGTTTTAAGGAGTATGCTTTGAGAAGTAATAAGTATTTAGAAAAGTGAAGAAGTAAAGTGAGAAAAGAAGATAGAATTTCAGTTTTAAAGAGTATGCTTTGAGAAGTAATAAGTATTTAGAAAAGTGAAGAAGTGAAGTGAGATAAGAAGATAGAATTTCAGTTTTAAGGAGTATGCTTTGAGAAGTGATAAGTATTTAGAAAAGTGAAGAAGTAAAGTAAGAAAAGAAGATAGAAATTCAGTTTTAAAGAGTATGCTTTGAGAAGTAATAAGTATTTAGAAAAGTGAAGAAGTAAAGTAAGAAAAGAAGATAGAATTTCAGTTTTAAAGAGTATGCTTTGAGAAGTAATAAGTATTTAGAAAAGTGAAGAAGTGAAGTGAGAAAAGAAGATAGAATTTCAGTTTTAAGGAGTATGCTATGAGAAGTAATAAGTATTTAGAAAAGTGAAGAAGTAAAGTGAGAAAAGAAGATAGAATTTCAGTTTAAAAGAGTATGCTTTGAGAAGTAATAAGTATTTAGAAAAGTGAAGAAGTGAAGTGAGAAAAGAAGATAGAATTTCAGTTTTAAGGAGTATGCTATGAGAAGTAATAAGTATTTAGAAAAGTGAAGAAGTAAAGTGAGAAAAGAAGATAGAATTTCAGTTTAAAAGAGTATGCTTTGAGAAGTAATAAGTATTTAGAAAAGTGAAGAAGTGAAGTAAGAAAAGAAGATAGAATTTCAGTTTTAAGGAGTATGCTATGAGAAGTAATAAGTATTTAGAAAAGTGAAGAAGTAAAGTGAGAAAAGAAGATAGAATTTCAGTTTTAAAGAGTATGTTTTGAGAAGTAATAAGTATTATGAAAAGTGAAGAAGTGAAGTGAGAAAAGAAGATGGAATTTCAGTTTTAATTAGTATGCTTTGAGAAGTAATAAGTATTTAGAAAAGTGAAGAAGTAAAGTAAGAAAAGAAGATAGAATTTCAGTTTTAAAGAGTATGCTTTGAGAAGTAATAAGTATTTAGAAAAGTGAAGAAGTGAAGTAAGAAAAGAAGATAGAATTTCAGTTTTAAGGAGTATGCTTTGAGAAGTAATAAGTATTTAGAAAAGTGAAGAAGTAAAGTAAGAAAAGAAGATAGAATTTCAGTTTTAAAGAGTATGCTTTGAGAAGTAATAAGTATTTAGAAAAGTGAAGAAGTGAAGTAAGAAAAGAAGATAGAATTTCAGTTTTAAGGAGTATGCTTTGAGAAGTAATAAGTATTTAGAAAAGTGAAGAAGTAAAGTGAGAAAAGAAGATAGAATTTCAGTTTTAAAGAGTATGCTTTGAGAAGTAATAAGTATTTAGAAAAGTGAAGAAGTGAAGTGAGATAAGAAGATAGAATTTCAGTTTTAAGGAGTATGCTTTGAGAAGTGATAAGTATTTAGAAAAGTGAAGAAGTAAAGTAAGAAAAGAAGATAGAATTTCAGTTTTAAAGAGTATGCTTTGAGAAGTAATAAGTATTTAGAAAAGTGAAGAAGTAAAGTAAGAAAAGAAGATAGAATTTCAGTTTTAAAGAGTATGCTTTGAGAAGTAATAAGTATTTAGAAAAGTGAAGAAGTGAAGTGAGAAAAGAAGATAGAATTTCAGTTTTAAGGAGTATGCTATGAGAAGTAATAAGTATTTAGAAAAGTGAAGAAGTAAAGTGAGAAAAGAAGATAGAATTTCAGTTTAAAAGAGTATGCTTGTAGATGAAAGTTAGCCTATAGAAAAGTGAAGAAGTGAAGTGAGAAAAGAAGATAGAATTTCAGTTTTAAAGAGTATGCTTTGAGAAGTAATAAGTATTTAGAAAAGTGAAGAAGTAAAGTAAGAAAAGAAGATAGAATTTCAGTTTTAAGGAGTATGCTTTGAGAAGTAATAAGTATTTAGAAAAGTGAAGAAGTAAAGTGAGAAAAGAAGATAGAATTTCAGTTTAAAAGAGTATGCTTTGAGAAGTAATAAGTATTTAGAAAAGTGAAGAAGTAAAGTAAGAAAAGAAGATAGAATTTCAGTTTTAAGGAGTATGCTTTGAGAAGTAATAAGTATTTAGAAAAGTGAAGAAGTGAAGTGAGAAAAGAAGATAGAATTTCAGTTTTAAAGAGTATGCTTTGAGAAGTAATAAGTATTTAGAAAAGTGAAGAAGTAAAGTAAGAAAAGAAGATAGAATTTCAGTTTTAAAGAGTATGCTTTGAGAAGTAATAAGTATTTAGAAAAGTGAAGAAGTAAAGTAAGAAAAGAAGATAGAATTTCAGTTTTAAAGAGTATGTTTTGAGAAGTAATAAGTATTTAGAAAAGTGAAGAAGTGAAGTGAGATAAGAAGATAGAATTTCAGTTTTAAAGAGTATGCTTAGAGAAGTAATAAGTATTTAGAAAAGTGAAGAAGTAAAGTAAGAAAAGAAGATGGAATTTCAGTTTTAAAGAGTATGCTTTGAGAAGTAATAAGTATTTAGAAAAGTGAAGAAGTAAAGTAAGAAAAGAAGATAGAATTTCAGTTTTAAGGAGTATGCTTTGAGAAGTAATAAGTATTTAGAAAAGTGAAGAAGTAAAGTGAGAAAAGAAGATAGAATTTCAGTTTAAAAGAGTATGCTTGTAGATGAAAGTTAGCCTATAGAAAAGTGAAGAAGTGAAGTGAGAAAAGAAGATAGAATTTCAGTTTTAAAGAGTATGCTTTGAGAAGTAATAAGTATTTAGAAAAGTGAAGAAGTAAAGTAAGAAAAGAAGATAGAATTTCAGTTTTAAGGAGTATGCTTTGAGAAGTAATAAGTATTTAGAAAAGTGAAGAAGTGAAGTAAGAAAAGAAGATAGAATTTCAGTTTTAAAGAGTATGCTTTGAGAAGTAATAAGTATTTAGAAAAGTGAAGAAGTGAAGTGAGAAAAGAAGATAGAATTTCAGTTTTAAGGAGTATGCTTTGAGAAGTAATAAGTATTTTGAAAAGTGAAGAAGTAAAGTGAGAAAAGAAGATAGAATTTCAGTTTTAATTAGCATGTTTTGAGAAGTAATAAGTATTTAGAAAAGTGAAGAAGTGAAGTGAGATAAGAAGATAGAATTTCAGTTTTAAAGAGTATGCTTTGAGAAGTAATAAGTATTTAGAAAAGTGAAGAAGTAAAGTAAGAAAAGAAGATAGAATTTCAGTTTTAAAGAGTATGCTTTGAGAAGTAATAAGTATTTAGAAAAGTGAAGAAGTAAAGTAAGAAAAGAAGATAGAATTTCAGTTTTAAGGAGTATGCTTTGAGAAGTAATAAGTATTTAGAAAAGTGAAGAAGTAAAGTGAGAAAAGAAGATAGAATTTCAGTTTAAAAGAGTATGCTTGTAGATGAAAGTTAGCCTATAGAAAAGTGAAGAAGTGAAGTGAGAAAAGAAGATAGAATTTCAGTTTTAAAGAGTATGCTTTGAGAAGTAATAAGTATTATGAAAAGTGAAGAAGTAAAGTGAGAAAAGAAGATGGAATTTCAGTTTTAATTAGAATGCTTTGAGAAGTAATAAGTATTTAGAAAAGTGAGAAGTGAAGTAAGAAAAGAAGATAGAATTTCAGTTTTAAAGAGTATGCTTTGAGAAGTAATAAGTATTTAGAAAAGTGAAGAAGTAAAGTAAGAAAAGAAGATAGAATTTCAGTTTTAAGGAGTATGCTTTGAGAAGTAATAAGTATTTAGAAAAGTGAAGAAGTAAAGTAAGAAAAGAAGATAGAATTTCAGTTTTAAAGAGTATGCTTTGAGAAGTAATAAGTATTTAGAAAAGTGAAGAAGTGAAGTGAGAAAAGAAGATAGAATTTCAGTTTTAAGGAGTATGCTTTGAGAAGTAATAAGTATTTTGAAAAGTGAAGAAGTAAAGTAAGAAAAGAAGATAGAATTTCAGTTTTAAAGAGTATGCTTTGAGAAGTAATAAGTATTTAGAAAAGTGAAGAAGTAAAGTAAGAAAAGAAGATAGAATTTCAGTTTTAAAGAGTATGCTTTGAGAAGTAATAAGTATTTAGAAAAGTGAAGAAGTGAAGTGAGAAAAGAAGATAGAATTTCAGTTTTAAGGAGTATGCTATGAGAAGTAATAAGTATTTAGAAAAGTGAAGAAGTAAAGTAAGAAAAGAAGATAGAATTTCAGTTTTAAAGAGTATGCTTTGAGAAGTAATAAGTATTTAGAAAAGTGAAGAAGTAAAGTAAGAAAAGAAGATAGAATTTCAGTTTTAAAGAGTATGCTTTGAGAAGTAATAAGTATTTAGAAAAGTGAAGAAGTGAAGTGAGAAAAGAAGATAGAATTTCAGTTTTAAGGAGTATGCTTTGAGAAGTAATAAGTATTTAGAAAAGTGAAGAAGTAAAGTAAGAAAAGAAGATAGAATTTCAGTTTTAAGAAGTATGCTTTGAGAAGTAATAAGTATTTAGAAAAGTGAAGAAGTGAAGTGAGAAAAGAAGATAGAATTTCAGTTTTAAGGAGTATGCTTTGAGAAGTAATAAGTATTTAGAAAAGTGAAGAAGTAAAGTAAGAAAAGAAGATAGAATTTCAGTTTTAAAGAGTATGCTTTGAGAAGTAATAAGTATTATGAAAAGTGAAGAAGTAAAGTGAGAAAAGAAGATAGAATTTCAGTTTTATTTAGTAAGCTTTGAGAAGTAATAAGTATTTAGAAAAGTGAAGAAGTGAAGTGAGAAAAGAAGATAGAATTTCAGTTTTAAAGAGTATGCTTTGAGAAGTAATAAGTATTTAGAAAAGTGAAGAAGTAAAGTAAGAAAAGAAGATAGAATTTCAGTTTTAAAGAGTATGCTTTGAGAAGTAATAAGTATTTAGAAAAGTGAAGAAGTAAAGTAAGAAAAGAAGATAGAATTTCAGTTTTAAAGAGTATGTTTTGAGAAGTAATAAGTATTATGAAAAGTGAAGAAGTGAAGTAAGAAAAGAAGATAGAATTTCAGTTTTAAAGAGTATGCTTTGAGAAGTAATAAGTATTTAGAAAAGTGTAGAAGTAAAGTGAGAAAAGAAGATAGAATTTCAGTTTTAAAGAGTATGTTTTAAGAAGTAATAAGTATTTAGAAAAGTGAAGAAGTAAAGTGAGAAAAGAAGATAGAATTTCAGTTTAAAAGAGTATGCTTGTAGATGAAAGTTAGCCTATAGAAAAGTGAAGAAGTGAAGTAAGAAAAGAAGATAGAATTTCAGTTTTAAAGAGTATGTTTTGAGAAGTAATAAGTATTTAGAAAAGTGAAGAAGTGAAGTGAGAAAAGAAGATAGAATTTCAGTTTTATTTAGTAAGCTTTGAGAAGTAATAAGTATTTAGAAAAGTGAAGAAGTGAAGTGAGAAAAGAAGATAGAATTTCAGTTTTAAAGAGTATGCTTTGAGAAGTAATAAGTATTTAGAAAAGTGAAGAAGTAAAGTAAGAAAAGAAGATAGAATTTCAGTTTTAAAGAGTATGCTTTGAGAAGTAATAAGTATTTAGAAAAGTGAAGAAGTAAAGTAAGAAAAGAAGATAGAATTTCAGTTTTAAAGAGTATGTTTTGAGAAGTAATAAGTATTTAGAAAAGTGAAGAAGTGAAGTGAGATAAGAAGATAGAATTTCAGTTTTAAAGAGTATGCTTAGAGAAGTAATAAGTATTTAGAAAAGTGAAGAAGTAAAGTAAGAAAAGAAGATAGAATTTCAGTTTTAAAGAGTATGCTTTGAGAAGTAATAAGTATTTAGAAAAGTGAAGAAGTAAAGTAAGAAAAGAAGATAGAATTTCAGTTTTAAAGAGTATGCTTTGAGAAGTAATAAGTATTTAGAAAAGTGAAGAAGTAAAGTGAGAAAAGAAGATAGAATTTCAGTTTTAATGAGTATGCTTTGAGAAGTAATAAGTATTATGAAAAGTGAAGAAGTAAAGTAAGAAAAGAAGATAGAATTTCAGTTTTAAAGAGTATGCTTTGAGAAGTAATAAGTATTTAGAAAAGTGAAGAAGTGAAGTGAGAAAAGAAGATAGAATTTCAGTTTTAAGGAGTATGCTTTGAGAAGTAATAAGTATTTTGAAAAGTGAAGAAGTAAAGTGAGAAAAGAAGATAGAATTTCAGTTTTAAAGAGTATGCTTGTAGATGAAAGTTTGCCTATAGAAAAGTGAAGAAGTGAAGTGAGAAAAGAAGATAGAATTTCAGTTTTTAAGAGTATGCTTTTAGAAGTAATAAGTATTATGAAAAGTGAAGAAGTAAAGTGAGAAAAGAAGATAGAATTTCAGTTTTAAGGAGTATGCTTTGAGAAGTAATAAGTATTTAGAAAAGTGAAGAAGTAAAGTGAGAAAAGAAGATAGAATTTCAGTTTAAAAGAGTATGCTTGTAGATGAAAGTTAGCCTATAGAAAAGTGAAGAAGTGAAGTAAGAAAAGAAGATAGAATTTCAGTTTTAAAGAGTATGTTTTGAGAAGTAATAAGTATTTAGAAAAGTGAAGAAGTGAAGTGAGAAAAGAAGATAGAATTTCAGTTTTATTTAGTAAGCTTTGAGAAGTAATAAGTATTTAGAAAAGTGAAGAAGTGAAGTGAGAAAAGAAGATAGAATTTCAGTTTTAAAGAGTATGCTTTGAGAAGTAATAAGTATTTAGAAAAGTGAAGAAGTAAAGTAAGAAAAGAAGATAGAATTTCAGTTTTAAAGAGTATGCTTTGAGAAGTAATAAGTATTTAGAAAAGTGAAGAAGTAAAGTAAGAAAAGAAGATAGAATTTCAGTTTTAAAGAGTATGCTTTGAGAAGTAATAAGTATTTAGAAAAGTGAAGAAGTAAAGTAAGAAAAGAAGATAGAATTTCAGTTTTAAAGAGTATGTTTTGAGAAGTAATAAGTATTTAGAAAAGTGAAGAAGTGAAGTGAGATAAGAAGATAGAATTTCAGTTTTAAAGAGTATGCTTAGAGAAGTAATAAGTATTTAGAAAAGTGAAGAAGTAAAGTAAGAAAAGAAGATAGAATTTCAGTTTTAAAGAGTATGCTTTGAGAAGTAATAAGTATTTAGAAAAGTGAAGAAGTAAAGTAAGAAAAGAAGATAGAATTTCAGTTTTAAAGAGTATGCTTTGAGAAGTAATAAGTATTTAGAAAAGTGAAGAAGTAAAGTGAGAAAAGAAGATAGAATTTCAGTTTAAAAGAGTATGCTTGTAGATGAAAGTTAGCCTATAGAAAAGTGAAGAAGTGAAGTGAGAAAAGAAGATAGAATTTCAGTTTTAAAGAGTATGCTTTGAGAAGTAATAAGTATTTAGAAAAGTGAAGAAGTGAAGTGAGAAAAGAAGATAGAATTTCAGTTTTAAGGAGTATGCTTTGAGAAGTAATAAGTATTTTGAAAAGTGAGAAGTAAAGTACGAAAAGAAGATAGAATTTCAGTTTTAAGAAGTATGCTTTGAGAAGTAATAAGTATTTAGAAAAGTGAAGAAGTGAAGTGAGAAAAGAAGATAGAATTTCAGTTTTAAGGAGTATGCTTTGAGAAGTAATAAGTATTTAGAAAAGTGAAGAAGTAAAGTAAGAAAAGAAGATAGAATTTCAGTTTTAAAGAGTATGCTTTGAGAAGTAATAAGTATTATGAAAAGTGAAGAAGTAAAGTGAGAAAAGAAGATAGAATTTCAGTTTTATTTAGTATGCTTAGAGAAGTAATAAGTATTTAGAAAAGTGAAGAAGTGAAGTGAGAAAAGAAGATAGAATTTCAGTTTTAAAGAGTATGCTTTGAGAAGTAATAAGTATTTAGAAAAGTGAAGAAGTAAAGTAAGAAAAGAAGATAGAATTTCAGTTTTAAAGAGTATGCTTTGAGAAGTAATAAGTATTTAGAAAAGTGAAGAAGTAAAGTAAGAAAAGAAGATAGAATTTCAGTTTTAAAGAGTATGTTTTGAGAAGTAATAAGTATTATGAAAAGTGAAGAAGTGAAGTAAGAAAAGAAGATAGAATTTCAGTTTTAAAGAGTATGCTTTGAGAAGTAATAAGTATTTAGAAAAGTGTAGAAGTAAAGTGAGAAAAGAAGATAGAATTTCAGTTTTAAAGAGTATGTTTTAAGAAGTAATAAGTATTTAGAAAAGTGAAGAAGTAAAGTGAGAAAAGAAGATAGAATTTCAGTTTAAAAGAGTATGCTTGTAGATGAAAGTTAGCCTATAGAAAAGTGAAGAAGTGAAGTAAGAAAAGAAGATAGAATTTCAGTTTTAAAGAGTATGTTTTGAGAAGTAATAAGTATTTAGAAAAGTGAAGAAGTGAAGTGAGAAAAGAAGATAGAATTTCAGTTTTATTTAGTAAGCTTTGAGAAGTAATAAGTATTTAGAAAAGTGAAGAAGTGAAGTGAGAAAAGAAGATAGAATTTCAGTTTTAAAGAGTATGCTTTGAGAAGTAATAAGTATTTAGAAAAGTGAAGAAGTAAAGTAAGAAAAGAAGATAGAATTTCAGTTTTAAAGAGTATGCTTTGAGAAGTAATAAGTATTTAGAAAAGTGAAGAAGTAAAGTAAGAAAAGAAGATAGAATTTCAGTTTTAAAGAGTATGTTTTGAGAAGTAATAAGTATTATGAAAAGTGAAGAAGTGAAGTAAGAAAAGAAGATAGAATTTCAGTTTTAAAGAGTATGCTTTGAGAAGTAATAAGTATTTAGAAAAGTGTAGAAGTAAAGTGAGAAAAGAAGATAGAATTTCAGTTTTAAAGAGTATGTTTTAAGAAGTAATAAGTATTTAGAAAAGTGAAGAAGTAAAGTGAGAAAAGAAGATAGAATTTCAGTTTAAAAGAGTATGCTTGTAGATGAAAGTTAGCCTATAGAAAAGTGAAGAAGTGAAGTAAGAAAAGAAGATAGAATTTCAGTTTTAAAGAGTATGTTTTGAGAAGTAATAAGTATTTAGAAAAGTGAAGAAGTGAAGTGAGAAAAGAAGATAGAATTTCAGTTTTATTTAGTAAGCTTTGAGAAGTAATAAGTATTTAGAAAAGTGAAGAAGTGAAGTGAGAAAAGAAGATAGAATTTCAGTTTTAAAGAGTATGCTTTGAGAAGTAATAAGTATTTAGAAAAGTGAAGAAGTAAAGTAAGAAAAGAAGATAGAATTTCAGTTTTAAAGAGTATGCTTTGAGAAGTAATAAGTATTTAGAAAAGTGAAGAAGTAAAGTAAGAAAAGAAGATAGAATTTCAGTTTTAAAGAGTATGCTTTGAGAAGTAATAAGTATTTAGAAAAGTGAAGAAGTAAAGTAAGAAAAGAAGATAGAATTTCAGTTTTAAAGAGTATGTTTTGAGAAGTAATAAGTATTTAGAAAAGTGAAGAAGTGAAGTGAGATAAGAAGATAGAATTTCAGTTTTAAAGAGTATGCTTAGAGAAGTAATAAGTATTTAGAAAAGTGAAGAAGTAAAGTAAGAAAAGAAGATAGAATTTCAGTTTTAAAGAGTATGCTTTGAGAAGTAATAAGTATTTAGAAAAGTGAAGAAGTAAAGTAAGAAAAGAAGATAGAATTTCAGTTTTAAAGAGTATGCTTTGAGAAGTAATAAGTATTTAGAAAAGTGAAGAAGTAAAGTGAGAAAAGAAGATAGAATTTCAGTTTTAATGAGTATGCTTTGAGAAGTAATAAGTATTATGAAAAGTGAAGAAGTAAAGTAAGAAAAGAAGATAGAATTTCAGTTTTAAAGAGTATGCTTTGAGAAGTAATAAGTATTTAGAAAAGTGAAGAAGTGAAGTGAGAAAAGAAGATAGAATTTCAGTTTTAAGGAGTATGCTTTGAGAAGTAATAAGTATTTTGAAAAGTGAAGAAGTAAAGTGAGAAAAGAAGATAGAATTTCAGTTTTAAAGAGTATGCTTGTAGATGAAAGTTTGCCTATAGAAAAGTGAAGAAGTGAAGTGAGAAAAGAAGATAGAATTTCAGTTTTTAAGAGTATGCTTTTAGAAGTAATAAGTATTATGAAAAGTGAAGAAGTAAAGTGAGAAAAGAAGATAGAATTTCAGTTTTAAGGAGTATGCTTTGAGAAGTAATAAGTATTTAGAAAAGTGAAGAAGTAAAGTGAGAAAAGAAGATAGAATTTCAGTTTAAAAGAGTATGCTTGTAGATGAAAGTTAGCCTATAGAAAAGTGAAGAAGTGAAGTAAGAAAAGAAGATAGAATTTCAGTTTTAAAGAGTATGTTTTGAGAAGTAATAAGTATTTAGAAAAGTGAAGAAGTGAAGTGAGAAAAGAAGATAGAATTTCAGTTTTATTTAGTAAGCTTTGAGAAGTAATAAGTATTTAGAAAAGTGAAGAAGTAAAGTGAGAAAAGAAGATAGAATTTCAGTTTTAAAGAGTATGCTTTGAGAAGTAATAAGTATTTAGAAAAGTGAAGAAGTAAAGTAAGAAAAGAAGATAGAATTTCAGTTTTAAAGAGTATGCTTTGAGAAGTAATAAGTATTTAGAAAAGTGAAGAAGTAAAGTAAGAAAAGAAGATAGAATTTCAGTTTTAAAGAGTATGCTTTGAGAAGTAATAAGTATTTAGAAAAGTGTAGAAGTAAAGTGAGAAAAGAAGATAGAATTTCAGTTTTAAAGAGTATGTTTTAAGAAGTAATAAGTATTTAGAAAAGTGAAGAAGTAAAGTAAGAAAAGAAGATAGAATTTCAGTTTTAAAGAGTATGCTTAGAGAAGTAATAAGTATTTAGAAAAGTGAAGAAGTAAAGTAAGAAAAGAAGATAGAATTTCAGTTTTAAAGAGTATGCTTTGAGAAGTAATAAGTATTTAGAAAAGTGAAGAAGTAAAGTAAGAAAAGAAGATAGAATTTCAGTTTTAAAGAGTATGCTTTGAGAAGTAATAAGTATTTAGAAAAGTGAAGAAGTAAAGTGAGAAAAGAAGATAGAATTTCAGTTTTAATGAGTATGCTTTGAGAAGTAATAAGTATTATGAAAAGTGAAGAAGTAAAGTAAGAAAAGAAGATAGAATTTCAGTTTTAAAGAGTATGCTTTGAGAAGTAATAAGTATTTAGAAAAGTGAAGAAGTGAAGTGAGAAAAGAAGATAGAATTTCAGTTTTAAGGAGTATGCTTTGAGAAGTAATAAGTATTTTGAAAAGTGAAGAAGTAAAGTGAGAAAAGAAGATAGAATTTCAGTTTTAAAGAGTATGCTTGTAGATGAAAGTTTGCCTATAGAAAAGTGAAGAAGTGAAGTGAGAAAAGAAGATAGAATTTCAGTTTTTAAGAGTATGCTTTTAGAAGTAATAAGTATTATGAAAAGTGAAGAAGTAAAGTGAGAAAAGAAGATAGAATTTCAGTTTTAAGGAGTATGCTTTGAGAAGTAATAAGTATTTAGAAAAGTGAAGAAGTAAAGTGAGAAAAGAAGATAGAATTTCAGTTTAAAAGAGTATGCTTGTAGATGAAAGTTAGCCTATAGAAAAGTGAAGAAGTGAAGTAAGAAAAGAAGATAGAATTTCAGTTTTAAAGAGTATGCTTTGAGAAGTAATAAGTATTTAGAAAAGTGAAGAAGTAAAGTAAGAAAAGAAGATAGAATTTCAGTTTTAAAGAGTATGTTTTGAGAAGTAATAAGTATTTAGAAAAGTGAAGAAGTGAAGTGAGATAAGAAGATAGAATTTCAGTTTTAAAGAGTATGCTTAGAGAAGTAATAAGTATTTAGAAAAGTGAAGAAGTAAAGTAAGAAAAGAAGATAGAATTTCAGTTTTAAAGAGTATGCTTTGAGAAGTAATAAGTATTTAGAAAAGTGAAGAAGTAAAGTAAGAAAAGAAGATAGAATTTCAGTTTTAAAGAGTATGCTTTGAGAAGTAATAAGTATTTAGAAAAGTGAAGAAGTAAAGTAAGAAAAGAAGATAGAATTTCAGTTTTAAAGAGTATGCTTTGAGAAGTAATAAGTATTATGAAAAGTGAAGAAGTAAAGTGAGAAAAGAAGATAGAATTTCAGTTTTAAGGAGTATGCTTTGAGAAGTAATAAGTATTTAGAAAAGTGAAGAAGTAAAGTGAGAAAAGAAGATAGAATTTCAGTTTAAAAGAGTATGCTTGTAGATGAAAGTTAGCCTATAGAAAAGTGAAGAAGTGAAGTAAGAAAAGAAGATAGAATTTCAGTTTTAAAGAGTATGCTTTGAGAAGTAATAAGTATTTAGAAAAGTGAAGAAGTAAAGTAAGAAAAGAAGATAGAATTTCAGTTTTAAAGAGTATGTTTTGAGAAGTAATAAGTATTTAGAAAAGTGAAGAAGTGAAGTGAGATAAGAAGATAGAATTTCAGTTTTAAAGAGTATGCTTAGAGAAGTAATAAGTATTTAGAAAAGTGAAGAAGTAAAGTAAGAAAAGAAGATAGAATTTCAGTTTTAAAGAGTATGCTTTGAGAAGTAATAAGTATTTAGAAAAGTGAAGAAGTAAAGTAAGAAAAGAAGATAGAATTTCAGTTTTAAAGAGTATGCTTTGAGAAGTAATAAGTATTTAGAAAAGTGAAGAAGTAAAGTGAGAAAAGAAGATAGAATTTCAGTTTTAATGAGTATGCTTTGAGAAGTAATAAGTATTATGAAAAGTGAAGAAGTAAAGTAAGAAAAGAAGATAGAATTTCAGTTTTAAAGAGTATGCTTTGAGAAGTAATAAGTATTTAGAAAAGTGAAGAAGTGAAGTGAGAAAAGAAGATAGAATTTCAGTTTTAAGGAGTATGCTTTGAGAAGTAATAAGTATTTTGAAAAGTGAAGAAGTAAAGTGAGAAAAGAAGATAGAATTTCAGTTTTAAAGAGTATGCTTGTAGATGAAAGTTTGCCTATAGAAAAGTGAAGAAGTGAAGTGAGAAAAGAAGATAGAATTTCAGTTTTTAAGAGTATGCTTTTAGAAGTAATAAGTATTATGAAAAGTGAAGAAGTAAAGTGAGAAAAGAAGATAGAATTTCAGTTTTAAGGAGTATGCTTTGAGAAGTAATAAGTATTTAGAAAAGTGAAGAAGTAAAGTGAGAAAAGAAGATAGAATTTCAGTTTAAAAGAGTATGCTTGTAGATGAAAGTTAGCCTATAGAAAAGTGAAGAAGTGAAGTAAGAAAAGAAGATAGAATTTCAGTTTTAAAGAGTATGCTTTGAGAAGTAATAAGTATTTAGAAAAGTGAAGAAGTAAAGTAAGAAAAGAAGATAGAATTTCAGTTTTAAAGAGTATGTTTTGAGAAGTAATAAGTATTTAGAAAAGTGAAGAAGTGAAGTGAGATAAGAAGATAGAATTTCAGTTTTAAAGAGTATGCTTAGAGAAGTAATAAGTATTTAGAAAAGTGAAGAAGTAAAGTAAGAAAAGAAGATAGAATTTCAGTTTTAAAGAGTATGCTTTGAGAAGTAATAAGTATTTAGAAAAGTGAAGAAGTAAAGTAAGAAAAGAAGATAGAATTTCAGTTTTAAAGAGTATGCTTTGAGAAGTAATAAGTATTTAGAAAAGTGAAGAAGTAAAGTGAGAAAAGAAGATAGAATTTCAGTTTTAATGAGTATGCTTTGAGAAGTAATAAGTATTATGAAAAGTGAAGAAGTAAAGTAAGAAAAGAAGATAGAATTTCAGTTTTAAAGAGTATGCTTTGAGAAGTAATAAGTATTTAGAAAAGTGAAGAAGTGAAGTGAGAAAAGAAGATAGAATTTCAGTTTTAAGGAGTATGCTTTGAGAAGTAATAAGTATTTTGAAAAGTGAAGAAGTAAAGTGAGAAAAGAAGATAGAATTTCAGTTTTAAAGAGTATGCTTGTAGATGAAAGTTTGCCTATAGAAAAGTGAAGAAGTGAAGTGAGAAAAGAAGATAGAATTTCAGTTTTTAAGAGTATGCTTTTAGAAGTAATAAGTATTATGAAAAGTGAAGAAGTAAAGTGAGAAAAGAAGATAGAATTTCAGTTTTAAGGAGTATGCTTTGAGAAGTAATAAGTATTTAGAAAAGTGAAGAAGTAAAGTGAGAAAAGAA
>CAMPDV010000446.1:0-15000 GCA_946699065.1 Loxodes magnus
GAATGTAAAATATTTAATTCATATATATAATTATAAAGTCTTTAAGTAATTGCTTTATCATAAATTTTTACCAAACAATTTAGCAAAGCAACATGTCGCCAATTACTTAAAATATTTTTACTTGCTTATTTGAAAATAGGAATTATATTAACTTTTTTCAAATTATTCGGTATATTAAAGGTTCTTAACATATTATTTATAAAACAAGTAATTATTTTATATAATTCTTACCCTCCATATTTAATAAATTCAGCTTTAAGACCATCACAACCTTAGGCTTTATTGTTTACTAGTTAAGATATTATTTTTTTGATTTTAAGATCCGAAAAAAGAGGCACAATCTAAAGATGACTCAATTCATAGTTGTTGATGAAAGACTTATTTTTATATATTCCATTTATCTTATTATTGGAAAATTCTATTTCTCTAACTAAGATTTGGATGGTTATTAAAAACTAGAGTTTCTCAACTGTTAATAAATAATTAAGTTAAATGACTTGGCAATCTATAATAATTGCTTGTCTAATTTTGCAATCCAATAGCTATATCATCATTATAATTAATTAAGTCGCAAATAAAATTATACTAACTCTCAACATCATCTTGATCAATCAATTAAAATTAGTAATATTGTCCTATAAATAGACTTTAATAGTAGTTTTTTGTATTTAGGTCTTAAAGTTTTGAAATTTTAAACAACAATTGCTGCTCCTATTATTAATCAAATCTTTTTTAAATCAAATCTCAAAATTATACTTATAGGTAGATGATCAGAGTGTAGTCCTGAATCTCGAATAACTCTAAAATCAGTGAAGTCATCAAAATTTTAATGTTATGTTGCTATGAAATAGCCATTACAATAGTTTTAATACCTATGATAGTATTGGCTTACTAATCATTTAAAACTAATAGATCATTTGCTTCTATCAAATCCATTAACCTTTAAGTATTATCATTGATTCCTGATGAATTATTGCCATAGTTAGGAATTAAAGCGTTAAAGTCGCCACAGAGAATAGTAGGATTATTGATTATTAAAATTTATGATATTGCTTAGATATTCATTATGCTATTCTCTTAATTACACTTGATTTTTCATTTGTAGGTCAATAGCAAGACGCAACTGTTAATTTCTCAACACTTATACATACAAATTTCCAGGAGGATTTGAAAAATCAATATAATTTTGACAAGAGTCAAGTTATTTTTTTGACTAATAAACATACTCCACCTGCTCTAGTATTGCCATTTTGAAAATAAGTTTGATATTATCACAGGATTATTGGACTATAAGGATCTTGAGTTAAAGTTTCATTAATAGAAAAATATAAAAATAATTATCTAAAATAAACTATTATAATGCAACTTATTTACTAGCTATAGAACTTAATTAATATATCCTATTTTTATTTATTTAGTTGTTTGTATTTCAGCGTACATTCTTTAACTAGAATTCTATATTCTTTCTTAATCTCCTACTAAATTAGATTTCCGTTTTAAATATAGTCTTATTATTATTTTTATTAATACAAGTATAATCAAGATTAATATTTTTTTTATTTACTTGCGATCCTCCTTTAAGTCTTGGATAGAAAATGCGTAGAAATTTCTAACCATTGTGAATTTATATATATAATAAATTAGGTGCATTGCGAACTTAATTTCTATAATATATAATAATAAATAAGGTCAATTAGTCATATTCTTATATTAATTGCCTATCTATTCTAATTGCTATTTAATTCCCATCACACGTAGCTCGATTTAACTTGCATGATAATGTAATAAATCTGTTTTCTATAGTTGTAAAATGATTCTATTTTTATCAATGTTTTGATTTTAAGAATGAAATTAATTGTTTGCTTCTAAAATTATACTTCCTTATTAATTCTTCAATATTTATATTATAAATCCAAGAATCAGGCTACATAGGTCTCTAAATCTCTGAATTTGGTTGAGCATCTCGATAACTTCTTTTTCCATGCTATATTATTTCATTCTAATTTTACGTATTTGAGATCTAGCCATTTTTTGTATAAATTCAGAAGTATCTATTTAAAAGTTTTATGAATGATTAAATAAATCACTTGCTACAATTGTTTAAGTAGATTAATTTAGTTTTAAAGGTTTTAACATTTGCTAAATTATAATTTGCTATTACTATTTCTGAAAGTCTCATATTCTAGAATAAACGTCTAATTTTCTTTAGTTTTCTGGTTCGTAACCATTGATCAATTAAACATACTGAATATTCAATGTACTATAAGCATCTTATATTTGTAATTATTTTATTTTAACTTTTGTAGTTCATCAAGTTAATGCTAAGTTATATCAATTATAGTTCCATAAGAAGCTGTTTCAATGTTTGGTTCAGTTTAAAACTACCTTGTTAAATACTTCAATACTTAAATATTAGGTACTAATATCTATTTTTTCAACTTTCACTTATTTTTAGCAGAGTTCTACTTAAACTTATTTATCACTACATCTATTTTAATAGTTTCAGTATTATTCAGATTTGTTTCATAAATATAAATTTTCTTTATTAAGATTTTAATTAAGAATTTCCAGATCTTAGATTTGCTATGCATTTCAATATTTCTTGAGTTACAATTACTTAATTCATTTTATTTAGATTGAATCTAGGAAGTTAGACTATTTAATAAATTTGAGCTTCCTACTTATAATTAAGCATCATTTCTTCTTATATTCTTAAATATTCTGTTGTATTATTTAGCTTAATATGAAATTCAGACTACTTTTCTAAACTTGCCTAATAACTTAAGAAAAACTATTATTAATAAATTCAAATTCTTATATCTGGACAGATGAGAGCTCTGTTTAAGTAAAGTTGTGATTTTATATTATTGACTTTTCTTGTTTTGATAATACTTCAGATCAAATTTAATCATTTAGTATTTAATTTAAAAATTTCCTTATATTTATTAATTATCTTTAGCTTCAAAGCAGCAAGTTCAGCTTACAATTATTAATTTTGTAATTTTGTTTATAAACATGTCTTATTATTACATATTTCCTATCTATCACCAAATTAACTTTATTTATCATTTTTTTAGATCATTGATTGTATGGTTTAATTTAACTTAGTTTCTTCATTTAAGTACTAGAAAAATGTATTTTAAATATATTTTTTAACATAATTATTTTCAAATATATGCTATTTATCAGAAGATATAAGAGATATTTTGGATATTTCATTGTAGTCTACGCGGCAATTTTTATTTTTCTTCCTGTAAACACATTTCTCCGTTTTTAAAGTGCGCTACAACTGATGTCCACTTTTCAATGAATGACTTAATATTTAAGGGGAATCTTGAAGAATTTATTTAATGGTTATTAACTACAATTTTTAATAATTGACTTTGTAGATTCTAAACTTAGTTGACTTATTTTAATTGTAACAGTTCCAATTCTTTTGTATGAATGGAGTAGAGTACCTGCTTATGCTTGTCTTAAGTAAAAACAGCATCTTTATAATGAAATAAAGAAGAGTTGCTTAGAGGTTAATCTAGCGATTTTAATTAAATTTCCATTTTTTTCTTTTTGTGTTTATATTAAATAAAATTTTTTAGTGCTATTTTTGATGATTTTTTTCAGTTTTATTGATTTCCTATATTGTTTATGATTTTATTTTTGCTTCATTCATAATTTAGGCATTTTTTATTATTTATAACAATTTTAGAAAAATTTATATGGTATTATCATAGTTCGTGAGATGCCTTTATACTAGCACATTTTAAATTGAATCAAATCTTTACTGCTAGGTAAAAATCTTATTACTTCTCAAGTGTATTAATATAATATATTTTCTTGATTTAAATCTTTCTTTAATGCTTTTCATAGATTTTATCAGTTCCTTTTTTAATTTTTTTATTTAGTTTAGAGACACATTTTATTGTTCATTAATTATATTTTCCCCAATTTTAAATGAATTTTCATAATTAGATTTTAGTTAGGGTTATTATTTTCCTTTTTTTTGGTTTGTAATTTTTTGGGTCTGATTTGCGATTTCTTGATTGTTGCCATCTAGAAATATTAATTACTTTTTTTAATTTTACTGCTATTCTTCTTTTAGCATTTACTATATTTATTTTCTTTTAAATATTTCTTTTTAAGTTTTAATATCTAAACATTATTTCCACTATTAATTTAATTCTTATATTTAAATTTCTAGATCTTTTTTAACTCAGATTTTATTAATTCTGTTTTTAAGATTGTTTAACAGCTTGACAACCCTTATATTCCACATTATTGAATGCTTATATATGAATTAGATTTATAATAAAGTTGTATTATTATTATAAATATTGTTCATAAATTAATGAATTAAAGAATTATATATTCCTCTATATTTCTTTAATTGCTTACTTTCAAATATGTTATTTTGGTTTTTTGATATAGCTTACAGACACTGTAATAGATATGCTATATTAGTAATAGTTTTACTTATTAATTTTATAATTTAAATAGCTGAGTTAGCTTTAGCAGGTTTAATTTAATAGATAATTAGAATGATTTTCATGATTATGATATTTAGTTGACTACTTCTCTTTGCTTATAAACGATTGCTATATATTTCTTTTAAAACTACTTAGTTAGCATGTATCTATCTTTTATTATTAAATAATCTAAACATTTTTTATTTGCTTTTTATGTTGATTTAAGGATATATTTTATGAATATCTAATTAAAATAATACCATATCTATATTAAAATAATAAAAGCAAGACAATGCATAAGACTTTTTAAAAGAAAAAGTAAGATAATAAACTAATTAAAATGATTAAAGTTAAAGATTTAATTAAAAGTATAACTTCTATTATTTGAAAGCTCTAAATCCACTCATTCTCTTTTTGTTGGTCTCGCATAATTAGATTAAAATTTGTTTAACCAGGATTTTAATCGTCTTCATAAATTATCTGAGGTTAATGTCCTTAAGAAATATTGTTAATTAGTTATTCATTACTACTATTATTATAACCAATGTCGTTTTCCTCTAGCCTTAACCTGTATTTATGTTATTTACAATCTTACATCTTAATTTTAGCTTTCTTCATTCTAATTAGATTAACTAAAACTATCGAGATTTTAAGCTGAATCTTCAGATTGATTCTAACTTTTTATTTAATCTTCCTAAACTCTTCTATGCTCACTATTAATCCTAACTGCTAAAATTAAAGTTAGAAATACATCAATTATCAAGTAAATAATCAAACTTATTAAAAAGCTGATAATCCAAGGTAGAAATAAGTATGTATTATAGATAATGCAGACAATTATAGCTACTATCAAGTTTACTAGACAAAATGGAAAAAAGAATCATCCTATTTTTTTTGTTTTCTTATCTTTTATGTAAATTATAAATCAAAATCTTTCTAGCGATATTATAGCTGAAATTACTAAGGCTATTATGAAATCTCTTTCTTGAAATATACCTAACTATGATTTTATAAACGTAAAAGCTAAATTTAAAAATAGAAACTAAAGAACAACTATGAAGTTAATAGTTTATATAATAAACTATATAAAAATACCTTTATCATTGCAGAAAGGACCAGTTAATGAATGTCATTAAATCATTTATTATCGTATAGAACTTATTTTTTGTTAATATTATTGATTTTATAAATTATCCTGATTTTGTTGATTTTCCTGGTTTTGCTTATTTTTTTGATTTTTCTTATCTTCTTATAAACTATTCTTGATTAATCGTAAAATGTAATAAGAAAAGAAAAATACCGAAGTAATAACTAATGTATAAATAGGAACTTAATTTTGAATATTAGGAATTGAATCTTCATTTTTAGATAATCTACCATTTATTGTAGAGCTTTTATTTATTATTCTTATAACTCCTGTTTTTTAGCATTTACATTTGAAGGTATTGGTTTAGTTAGTTTCTTCTAAAGTACATTAACTTCCATCAAAATTATTCTATTATTCAGTTCATAATTCACATTATAGCATGTTACTGTTAGATGCTTCATAATATAATATAAACTCAGTAGTTATTTCTTTTCTTTCTTCATTACTCTCTTTAATTACTATTCCTTCTTCATCTTTATAGCAAGTTTGAAAAACACTAAAAGCTAGATAAGTTTATTTATTAGTATCGTTTAACTATATAGGATTAGAATCAAATTATGCTAAAACTATAACTAAGCAATCTCCTGTAACTACATCATTAAGAATAACTCTAGAGTTCTATATTTAATAGCTTTAAGGGATAGTATTAGAGTCATACATTGCTACTTATAGAGTTATGTTTTGATAGTTAAATATAGTGGGTTATTGATTAGGAACTAAGTATTTTCTAGCATATGATAAAGTAGAGTTTTTAATACAACTCTAGATAGTTTAATTATCTTAGCTTTATAGTATTCTATTATTTCTTAAACTTCTATTTTTACTCTTATCTTCAGTATATTAAATGGCCAATTAAGAAACGATAACATTCTAAAAAATGGAGGTAGTTGAATTGAGTTGGTTTTAAAGTAATATCATAATCACCTTTCTTATTAAGAGACTAACCTATAACAGTAACAAAGGATTGATATGATTAGGAAGTTATATTATTCTTTAGTAAATCGTAAATTGAAAGAGCTATAGAAAACTCTTCTCCATTATTAACTAGGGGTGGTACAATTTCTACTAAACTACTTAAATCTTTTTAAGAAATCTAAAATTATCCTATAGAAATCTAATATGCTATTTAGTAAAGTCAATTTAATAGTGAAAGATCAGAATCAAACTTTGTTAAATTTAAGTTTTAAATCTCATTAGTTAAGTTGAAGTCTTACTTTTAAACTATAACTGCTTTAGTAGTTTTACTATATGCACCAAACTAGTCATACACATACATACCTACAGTTAATTTATGAGAATTTCCTTCACCTGCTGGTAAGAGAGTAATAAGATGACTTTCATCTTAGATGTAACTTAAAGGAAATTCTTAATTATTCTTAATAAGGAAGAATTTATACCTTAAGGGATAATCAAACTCTGAGTCATAATTCTTTTCACTTTTTATTGTATAATAAGTCTTTCATTCTTTTCCTTCATCTGGAGTTATAGAGAAATCTTCTATTATAGGTGGTATATTAACGTATATTTGTTTAGTAGTATAACTAGTTCAGTCAGCTTAATCTTAAACAAAGAGAGTATAAGTATAATATGTTCCAGGAACTAGTTTAGATGCTTTTATTTGTAAATTTAGATGATAAATGTCAGAATCATTAAAGTCTAGAATATTTCCAGGTTATTACTACCAGTATACTTTTTAAGGTATTATATTAGAGTTTAGAATAGCTCCATTCATAAGGAAAGTATCTTAAGGATTTACTATATTAAATTCATAATCACTTAAGTAAATGGTAATGTTTTAAGTTAAGTTCTGTGTTATATGTACGTAAGTGAAGTTATATGCAGATCTTGAATCAGTTGAGGTAACAGTTAGATTGAACTTGTAGATGTAATTTGGTTTAAAGTCAGATGCTTAAATATTAATATAATTTTCTTATGAATTACATTTACTATTTTTATACTATGTTATCTCATAATTTTCAGTTAAAGTCTAGCAGCTTCACTAATACTCCAATACCTAATTAAGAGGATCTATTGCTTTGCCTTTTAAAGTTAATAGACTAGAATCTTTAATTTGGTAATATTAATTTCCTGAAATAAGAACTCTTAATTAGAATTAGATAATACTAACATTAACTTATGCAATATATTAGTTATCTACAGTAGCTTATACTAAATATCAGAATGGATATTTCAAACTATGTGCTTCTATTTATATAAACTATTCATCTTTTCTTTTATCTCTAAATATACTCTATTCTATATCCTACTTATTCCTTATGTCATTTGTACTATTTATACTCCATTCTATTTCATGCTTTTATTCTATTTACTCTTATATTATCAATCTTAACTTTACTATCTACTCTTCATATCTTTCTATTTACTCTCCTACATCAAAACTAACCTAAGGTGGCGAATAAGGATAAAGATTAACATGTTTTGAAATAAAGTTACTAGATTCCAGGCAAGAAGTAGCTTATACTAACACTGTAAAACTATTTGATGTTTATAGATACTAATTTAGAATTAAGAAAGTATTCTGTTCTTATTAGTATGAAGTAGGATTAATATTTGTTTAGCTAAATTTCTTTAAGTACTAGTTGAAATTTTCATTATAAGGATTAAGAGTTATATTCCATTAATATCAAATAACACATTTCAATCTATTTGTTACGTTTACTTTCACTGTTATATCTTTGTTTGTATAATATGCATCACTCAAGTTTAAAAACACTAACTTGATATTTGGTTGTGATTACACTAAAAAAGGAACTTATAAATTGTCATCAAGTGTTTTTGTAAATGGATGGGTGGAGTTTATAACATCAGGCTTGAGCTTAACTACCATGTTATATGATAGCTGTGATTCTTCTCCTAACTAAATTCTAAAAATAGTGAAGTCATCATTTCATTTACATTTTACATTTTTTCCATATTTCTAAGTATCATCTAAAACTAAACTACATTCATGAACTTTATTTAAGAATCCAACTGTCTTATCAAAGTAAAACCATATCTCATCAAAGTTTTATTACAAAGTGGAGTTATATGGATTAGGAGGATTTCTAGCTTGGCAATCATCAGAACTAAATCTATTTGGATTGTTGAATTAGAAATCGCTACATTAATTTTAATTTTAGCAGCATTAGTCATATATCTCTTGCAAGCATTATTATTGATATAAAATATTTTAATTTTCTAGAGATTCTAAACATATAGGATTTTATATGTTACTACTTGATATTTTTATTTAGATGTCTTTTCTATCAAAAGTATCAGCCCAAGATTTAGCAGTTATATTGATTTTAACTTAATTAGCTTGTGATAAATATTAATAAGGAACTATAAAAATATTTCTTTCTTCACTGTATTTTAATGGAGTTGCTATTGTATTATTTCAATTTTTAAAGAATTCATTGAACTCTAAATTTTCTGGAAGCAAGGAAAACACTTCAGTAATATGTAACAGGACAATGGAATCTTTCTTCTACACTGATATTAACTTTTAGATCATTAATAGGATTTCAGTTATAAATCCCATTATATAAAATGTTTAATTATGGTTTTATTTTTAGCTATAGAGGTACTTGAAGATTGTTGATAAGAGTTTTAGTATAAGTATGAGTAGAATTTATTATCCCTTACTTAAGTTTTATTTACATAGAATTTGAAAGCAGAGCTTCTTCTCCTATTTTTACTTTAAAAGTACTAAAATCATCATCCCAAGAGCACTAAACATTAGTTCCATAGATATCTATATTGTCTAAAATTAAATCGCATTCATGTTCTTTTTAAATAAATCCTACGCTTTTATTGAAATTAATGTATATATAGTTAAAATCTTCTTAAAGCCAAGCACTTTACAAACCAGGAAGGTAATATTAATTGCAGTCTGAATAGCTGAAAATACTGCTATTACCAAATTTAAAAGCTTAGCATTCTTATTATTAACTACAGCAATAATCGTATAAATTACTGATACAACTTTAACTTAGGCTACTTACTACTTATCCATTTGAATCCCAGCAACTTGGTTCTTAAAGATTACTATTTACTATTGTTATATTACTTTATATAATATCTATTGTATCATAACAAGAAACTGCTTATACTTAAACGTAAACATACTATGTTTATCTTAAATAATTAGTCATAACTGTAAAATATGATCTTTCTTATAAGTAATAAAAGGATTTAGTATTTGTGCTGTTTCAATCTTTGAAATATTGAATAAAGTCGTTATTAAAAGGGTATATTGTTATATTTCATAAATAATAAACAGCACAATGATATCTGTTACTTACATTTGCTACTAATTTTAAATCAAAAGATGGATTATGTGGACTATGAGATGCTAATGATACTTTTATAATAGGTTCACTTGATTTTTGTAAAACAACAGTTAAGTTACTAGTGAGAGTTTTAGTATAAGTATGAGTAGAATTTATTTTTCCTGATTTGAAAGTTATTATCATGTTTTAAGATATTCAAGCTTCTTCTCCTAATATAATCTTTAAAATAGTAAACTCATCATTCCATTAGCATTTAGCATTTAATCCATACTTATAACTATCTTCTAAAATAAAGTTACACTCATGTTACTTATTTATAAAGCCAACTCTTTTATTGAAATAAACTCATATTTCATCAAAATTTTATTACGTGAAAGCATTCATGATACTAGGAGGATTTCTAGCTTAACAATCATAAGTACTAAATCTGTTAGAATCATCAAGTTTAAAATCATTGCATTCATTTTAGTTTAAGCAACAGTAATCATAAACATTTTATAAGCATTAATACTTATAAGGTTAGATTACTTATCCATTTGAATCCCAGCAACTTGGTTCTTAAAGATTACTATTTACTATTGTTATATTACTTTATATACTATCTATTGTATCATAACAAGAAACTGCTTATACTTAAACGTAAACATACTATACTTAACTTAAGTATTTAGACATAACTGTGAAATATGTTCTTTCTTATAAGTAATAAAAGGATTTAGTATTTGTGCTGTTTCAATCTATGAAATATTGAATAAAGTCGTTATTAAAAGGGTATATTGTTATATTTCATAAATAATAAACAGCACAATGATATCTGTTACTTACATTTGCTACTAATTTTAAATCAAAAGATGGATTATGTGGACTATGAGATGTTAATGATGCTTTTATAATAGGTTCACTTGATTTTTGTAAAACAACAGTTAAGTTACTAGTGAGAGTTTTAGTATAAGTATGAGTAGAATTTATTTTTCCTGATTTGAAAGTTATTATCATGTTTTAAGATATTCAAGCTTCTTCTCCTAATATAATCTTTAAAATAGTAAACTCATCATTCCATTAGCATTTAGCATTTACTCCATACTTATAACTATCTTCTAAAATAAGGCTACACTCATGTTACTTATTTATAAAGCCAACTCTTTTATTGAAATAAACTCATATTTCATCAAAATTTTATTACGTGAAAGCATTCATGATACTAGGAGGATTTCTAGCTTAACAATCATAAGTACTAAATCTGTTAGAATCATCAAGTTTAAAATCATTGCATTCATTTTAGTTTAAGCAACAGTAATCATAAACATTTTATAAGCATTAATACTTATAAGGTTAGATTACTTATCCATTTGAATCCCAGCAACTTGGTTCTTAAAGATTACTATTTACTATTGTTATATTACTTTATATACTATCTATTGTATCATAACAAGAAACTGCTTATACTTAAACGTAAACATACTATACTTAACTTAAGTATTTAGACATAACTGTGAAATATGTTCTTTCTTATAAGTAATAAAAGGATTTAGTATTTGTGCTGTTTCAATCTATGAAATATTGAATAAAGTCGTTATTAAAAGGGTATATTGTTATATTTCATAAATAATAAACAGCACAATGATATCTGTTACTTACATTTGCTACTAATTTTAAATCAAAAGATGGATTATGTGGACTATGAGATGTTAATGATGCTTTTATAATAGGTTCACTTGATTTTTGTAAAACAACAGTTAAGTTACTAGTGAGAGTTTTAGTATAAGTATGAGTAGAATTTATTTTTCCTGATTTGAAAGTTATTATCATGTTTTAAGATATTCAAGCTTCTTCTCCTAATATAATCTTTAAAATAGTAAACTCATCATTCCATTAGCATTTAGCATTTACTCCATACTTATAACTATCTTCTAAAATAAGGCTACACTCATGTTACTTATTTATAAAGCCAACTCTTTTATTGAAATAAACTCATATTTCATCAAAATTTTATTACGTGAAAGCATTCATGATACTAGGAGGATTTCTAGCTTAACAATCATAAGTACTAAATCTGTTAGAATCATCAAGTTTAAAATCATTGCATTCATTTTAGTTTAAGCAACAGTAATCATAAACATTTTATAAGCATTAATACTTATAAGGTTAGATTACTTATCCATTTGAATCCCAGCAAGCATTACTTTATAACAGTTAGTCGCATAATTCTGTAGAACTCAATTAGCATATTTTTTCGCAAATATTATCTACTTCATTTTTCTTATAATTAGTAGGGCAACTTTATTAACATAATCCTTAATATCCATAATAAGTTGATGGACACTTATCGTAACAAGTTTTTGTAGATTACAACAGGTATTTAGGACATTTAGCTGTACAATGTTTACTATCTAAGTAAGGTGCTCCACTTGGACAACTTCTAAAACATTTATCGTTATAAGTATAGTAATCGCAATAGCATTAGTTATTTCTAAGTTGATATCCATCTACACATTTATAGCAAGTAATTCCATCAGGCGAACAAGGATAACACTTTGAAGTACATGTAGATTCTTTTGCTACTGATTTACAAATAACTTCTTATCTTTAAGGACAACTTATTTTTATATCTTACTTAGAAGGATGATTTATTATAGTATCTGCTGGGCATTTTATTTTATCTCCTGTATTAAAAGTTAAAAATATTTCATTATTTTAGTTGCATGAAGTTTTGTAACAGAATGCCTATTATTAGTCTTGTTTAGTTCCTTAATAGCATCTAGAAGTAGATCCCAAAGTTTCATCATTAGTAGCAGAATTTGTTCAAAATGAAGCTTCTTCTTTACAATTACCATTAGTATAATAGTTTGCAATAGGACAGTAATCCATGTATTCGTTCAATCCTCCTATTGAAGCATTATTTCAGTATTATTCAGCTTCTTGAATACTACTATATGATTTCTCGGAACATGATCCTATTTCATATCTATTAGGTGTGCATGTTCATTTTTAACCGCTAGTACAAAATTCTTCGAATTAAGGAATTGGTGGAGTTCCTTTTTATGCACATTTTTGTGTAAGAAAGTTACATCCTTCTTTATATCCGAACTCTAAGAACTCAGCCATATTTCAGTTCGGAACATACCATCCTGTACTATAAAGCATAGCTAAAGTAATATTACTAATTACTTGATCAGCCATTTGCATACTAACCATTATTTCATTATGCATCAATCTAGCATCTCAATGTAATCCACTTATTGTTACATGATCTTCGAGTTCCATAAATGCAGTTGAGCATCCAAATTAATTTTAAGCAGCTTCAGTAACAGCAGGAAAATTAGCTTTCAAAACAGTTTTACCTCTTAATGAAGTTGAAATGGTAGCATTAGTATATTTAGCTCCAGTAGAAGGATTTATATAATACTGAAAGAAGTAACTATCAAGGCCTAATATGTGAAAAACAGAGTGAACTGTTGAAATGAATGCTTCGTTTCAGCTATTTTAAGACATGTAATATGTGTTGAAAATGAGCTCTCCTGCTATAGGTCTATGATTAGAATCTGCAATGCATTAGGAGAATTTTAAGATACTATCTGTCTATGAATTTATTTAACTAGTTACAAGAATTAAAATATCTCCTTCAGCGCTCGAATTATACTTATCAGGAATAATTAGATTGGTACATATTTATCCACCAAATGGATTTAAATTAAAATATGTAGGTGAGTTTCTTACTTTAAGTAACTTTAAAAAGTATTACTTAACATCATCAAGTAAATAATTTTTTATAAATAGGTCTATAGCACTTTATGAAGAATTAAGATTTCCAACTGCTTCAAAAATTATTCTCAGCTACGTTTAAGTTTCAGCCAATTTTCTCTAATTCTAGTTTGTGGAGTTAACAAACCTCAAATTCATTGACGATACATCTTTTTAACAGAAATGAGAGCTAACTAAAGCTAGAGCGAAGATTAAAAAGATCATCAAACGCATTTTATAATATTTAATAGCATCTGAGTATAAAAATAAAAAAATGCTCATATTTTAGTGATGGTAAGGATAATTTAGGTTTTAAAAGAACAAATAATAAAGCCTAATAGCTAATTATATAGTAATTATATAATAATTAATAATTTATTAGAATAAGATTTAAAAGGGTTATATGAATATTTCTATTATTTACTTATAACAAAATAAATATATACTTTATAATTTTAAATCTAACCTTAATAAATAAATTCTAGTCATTCATTTTGTAGAACCACATCATTTATTTATGAATTTATAAAAATTAATAGAATTGAAAATAAGGGACTTAATGATGATTTAAGGAGCATAATTTGAATATAATAGAAGGTTTTATTATTTTATATATAATTAGACACTAATTGAGTATACTGTAATAAGCACTGCTAAGTTAAATATAAATAAACTATATTAGTTTTCATGATCTAAAGTTAATTTTTAGGATAGACTTATTTGATTCTAGTTAGGCTTGTTTATATCTAGTTTTTTATTATAATTGATTATATAGAGTACGTAATTTAAATTAAAGAGAAAGATAATAATTTTATTAATCTGAAGATTAGAATCTCTAATAAATAGTTTCCTTTTATAAGGCTAAGTAATTTTAGTAAGGGAGTTTATTTCTTTAAACAAATTAATAGTTATTAACTTACTTTAGCTTAGTAGATAATATCAAATTAATATAAGTAATAAATAAAAGTATTTATCTAATCTAAAAAGCAATGGATATAAAAATGGCAGAAGGTCAAAAGAAGGATTTTTTGCAGGCTCCATAGGTAAAGGAACAAATACCAGAGATTTCTAGTTATTCATCTGCCACGTCTTTTTTACTAAAATAATAATTTTTTTAATCTTAATAACCTCCAATAGTAGAAAATTAAAGACTATCTTAAATAAAATAAGAACTTAAATAAACAGAAACAGAATAAAATGAATAATAAAATATTAACTTTCTTCCTAAGCCAAGATCAAGTAACAATATGAAATCCATTAATGCAAAAACTATGAAAAACAGAAAAATTAAGAATAAATACTAATTGAAGCTCTTTTGAAATCTGTTCGAATTTGTAAGAAGAAGTCAAAATATTAAGAT